>JAOTQM010000661.1:0-140841 GCA_026939265.1 Oreonectes daqikongensis
GTCAGAAAACAGCTTTCTTTGCAAAACTAACATTCCTGTCAGATTTGAGTTTCCTGACAAGCCATGTGAAAAGAAGCTGAGAACTGTTGAAAACATGACTTTAACACTCATACATGTTTCTGGGATGTCAGAAAACAGCTTTCTTTGCAAAACTAACATTCTTGTCAGATTTGAGTTTCCTGACAATGCACTGATCAAAAAAGCTGAGAACTGTTGAAAACATGACTTTAAACTCATTTCATGTTTCTGGGATGTCAGAAAACAGCTTTCTTTGCAAAACTAACATTCTTGTCAGATTTGAGTTTCCTGACAATGCCTCTGATCAAAAAGCTGAGAACTGTTGAAAACATGACTTTAACACTCATTCATGTTTCTGGGATGTCAGAAAACAGCTTTCTTTGCAAAACTAACATTCTTGTCAGATTTGAGTTTCCTGACAATGCCCTGATCAAAAAAGCTGAGAACTGATGAAAACATGACTTTAACACTCATTCATGCCCTGGGATGTCAGAAAACAGCTTTCTTTGCAAAACTGACATTCTTGTCAGATTTGAGTTTCCTGACAATGCCCTGATCAAAAAAGCTGAGAACTGATGAAAACATGACTTTAACACTCATTTCATGCTCTTGGGATGTCAGAAAACAGCTTTCTTTGCAAAACTAACATTCTTGTCAGATTTGAGTTTCCTGACAATGCCCTGATCAAAAAAGCTGAGAACTGATGAAAACATGACTTTAACACTCATTTCATGCTCTGGGATGTCAGAAAACAGCTTTCTTTGCAAAACTAACATTCTTGTCAGATTTGAGTTTCCTGACAATGCCCTGATCAAAAAAGCTGAGAACTGTGAAAACATGACTTTAACACTCATTTCATGTTTCTGGGATGTCAGAAAACAGCTTTCTTTGCAAAACTAACATTCTTGTCAGATTTGAGTTTCCTGACAATGCCCTGATCAAAAAAGCTGAGAACTGATTGAAAACATGACTTTAACACTCATTTTATGCTCCTAGGATGTCAGAATACAGCTTTCTTTGCAAATCTCACGTTCTTGTCAGATTTGAGTTTCCTGACAATGCTCTGATCAAAAAAGCTGAGAAATGTTGAAAATGACTTTAACCTCATTTCATTCTCCTTGGTGTCAGAATACAGCTTTCTTTGCAAAACTAACATTCCTGTCAGATTTGAGTTTCCTGACAATGCCCTGATCAAAAAAGCTGAGAACTGATGAAAACATGACTTTAACACTCATTTATGCCCCTGGGATGTCAGAAACAGCTTCTTTGCAAAACTAACATTCTTGTCAGATTTGAGTTTCCTGACAATGCCCTGATCAAAAAAGCTGAGAACTGATGAAAAAATGACTTTAACACTCATTTCATGCTCTTGGGATGTCAGAAAACAGCTTTCTTTGCAAAAATAACATTCTTGTCAGATTTGAGTTTCCTGACAGTTCCCTGATCAAAAAAGCTGAGAACTGTTGAAAAAATGACTTTAACACTCATTTCATGCTCCTGGGATGTCAGAATACAGCTTTCTTTGCAAAACTAACATTCTTGTCAGATTTGAGTTTCTGACAAGGCCCTGAGTAAAGAAAATGAGAACTGTTGAAAACATGACTTTAACACTCATTACATGTTCTGGGATGTCAGAAACAGCTTTCTTTGCAAAACTAACATTCTTGTCAGATTTGAGTTTCCTGACAATGCCCTGATCAAAAAAGCTGAGAACTGATGAAAAAATGACTTTAACACTCATTTCATGTCCTGGGATGTCAGAATACAGCTTTCTTTGCAAAACTAACATTCTTGTCAGATTTGAGTTTCCTGACAATGCCCTGAAAAAAAAGCTGAGAACTGTTGAAACATGACTTTAACACTCATTTCATGCCCTGGGATGTCAGAATACAGCTTTCTTTGCAAAACTGACATTTGTCAGATTTGAGTTCCTGACAATGCCCTGATCAAAAAAGCTGAGAATAATGAAAACATGACATTAACACTCATTTCATGTTTCTGGGATGTCAGAAAACAGCGTTTTTTTGCAAAACTCACATTCCTGTCAGATTTGAGTTTCCTGACAATGCCCTGATCAAAAAAGCTGAGAACTGATGAAAACATGACTTTAACACTCATTTCATGCTCCTGGGATGTCAGAATACAGCTTTCTTTGCAAATCTACATTCTTGTCAGATTTGAGTTTCCTGACAATGCTCTGATCAAAAAAGCTGAGAACTGTGAAAACATGACTTTAACACTCATTTCATGCTCCTGGGATGTCAGAATACAGCTTTCTTTGCAAGCTCACATTCTGTCAGATTTGAGTTTCCTGACAAGGCAGTGAGTAAAGAAGCTGAGAACTGTTGAAAACATGACTTTAACACTCATTACATGTTTCTGGGATGTCAGAAAACAGCTTTCTTTGCAAAACTAACATTCTTGTTAGATTTGAGTTTCCTGACAATGCCCTGATCAAAAAAGCTGAGAACTGATGAAAAAATGACTTTAACACTCATTTCATGCTCCTGGGATGTCAGAATACAGCTTTCTTTGCAAAACTAACATTCTTGTCAGATTTGAGTTTCCTGACAATGCCCTGATCAAAAAAGCTGAGAACTGATGAAAACATGACTTTAACACTCATTTCATGTTTCTGGGATGTCAGAAAACAGCGTTTTTTTGCAAAACTCACATTCTTGTCAGATTTGAGTTTTCTGACAATGCCTGAACAAAAAGCTGAGAACTGTTGAAAACATGACTTTAACACTCATTTCATGCTCCTGGGATGTCAGAATACAGCTTTCTTTGCAAAACTCACATTCTTGTCAGATTTGAGTTTCCTGACAATGCCCTGATCAAAAAAGCTGAGAACTGATGAAAACATGACTTTAACACTCATTTGATGCTCCTGGGAGGTCAGAATACAGCTTTCTTTGCAAAACTGATATTCCTGTCAGATTTGAGTTTCCTGACAATGCCCTGATCAAAAAAGCTGAGAACTGTTGAATACATGACTTTAACACTCATTTCATGTTTCTGGGATATCAGAAAACAGCTTTCTTTGCAAAACTGACATTCTTGTCAGATTTGAGTTTTCTGACAATGCCCTGATCAAAAAAGCTGAGAACTGATGAAAACATGACTTTAACACTCATTTCATGCCCCTGGGATGTCAGAATACAGCTTTCTTTGCAAAGCTCACATTCCTGTCAGATTTGAGTTTCCTGACAAGGCAGTGAGTAAAGAAGCTGAGAACTGTTGAAAACATGACTTTAACACTCATGTCTTGTTTCTGGGATGTCAGAAAACAGCTTTCTTTGCAAAGCTCACATTCCTGTCAGATTTGAGTTTCCTGACAAGGCAATGAGTAAAGAAGCTGAGAACTGTTGAAAACATGACTTTAACACTCATTACAAGTTTCTGGGATGTCAGAAAACAGCTTTCATTGCAAAACTAACATTCTTGTCAGATTTGAGTTTCCTGACAATGCTCTGAACAAAAAAGCTGAGAACTGCTGAAAACATGACTTTAACACTCATTTGATGCTCCTGGGAGGTCAGAATACAGCTTTCTTTGCAAAACTGACATTCTTGTCAGATTTGAGTTTCCTGACAATGCCCTGATCAAAAAAGCTGAGTACTGTTGAAAACATGACTTTAACACTCATTTTATGTTTCTGGGATGTCATAAAACAGCTTTCTTTGCAAAACTAACATTCTTGTCAGATTTGAGTTTCCTGACAAGGCACTGAGTAAAGAAGCTGAGAACTGTTGAAAACATGACTTTAACACTCATTACATGTTTCTGGGATGTCAGAAAACAGCTTTCTTTGCAAAACTAACATTCTTGTCAGATTTGAGTTTCCTGACATTGCCCTGATCAAAAAAGCTGAGAACCTTTGAAAACATGACTTTCACACTCATTTCATGTTTCTGGGATGTCAGAGAACAGCTTTCTTTGCAATACTAACATTCTTGTCAGATTTGATTTCCTGACAATGCCCTGATCAAAAAAGCTGAGAACTGATGAAAACATGACTTTAACACTCATTTCATGCTCCTGGGATGTCAGAATACAGCTTTTTTTGCAAAACTAACATTCTTGTCAGATTTGAGTTTCCTGACAATGCCCTGATCAAAAAAGCTGAGAACTGATGAAAACATGACTTTAACACTCATTTTATGCTCCTAGGATGTCAGAATACAGCTTTCTTTGCAAAAGTCACATTCTTGTCAGATTTGAGTTTCCTGACATTGCCCTGATCAAAAAAGCTGAGAACTGTTGAAAACATGACTTTCACACTCATTTCATGTTTATGGGATGTCAGAAAACAGCTTTCTTTGCAAAACTAACATTCTTGTCAGATTTGAGTTTCCTGACAATGCCCTGATCAAAAAAGCTGAGAACTGATGATGAAAACATGACTTTAACACTCATTCATGTTTTGGGATGTCAGAAAACAGCTTTTTTTGCAAAGCTCAAATTCCTGTCAGATTTGAGTTTCCTGACAATGTCCTGATCAAAAAAGCTGAGAACTGTTGAATACATGACTTTAACACTCATTTCATGTTTCTGGGATATCAGAAAACAGCTTCCTTTGCAAAACTGACATTCTTGTCAGATTTGAGTTTCCTGACAATGCCTTGATCAAAAAAGCTGAGAACTGTTGAAAACATGACTTTAACACTCATTTCATGTTTCTGGAATGTCAGAAAATAGCTTTCTTTGCAAAACTAACATTCTTGTCAGATTTGAGTTTCCTGACAAGGCAGTGAGTAAAGAAGCTGAGAACTGTTGAAAACATGACTTTAACACTCATTTCATGTTTCTGTGATGTCAGAAAACAGCTTTCTTTGCAAAACTAACATTTAGGTCAGATTTGAGTTTCCAGACATTGCCCTGATCAAACAAGCTGAGAACTGATGAAAACATGACTTTAACACTAATTTTATGCTCCTAGGATGTCAGAAAACAGCTTTCTTTGCAAAACTAACAGTCTTGTCAGATTTGAGTTTCCTGACAATGCCCTGATCAAAAAAGCTGAGAACTGATGAAAACATGACTTTAACACTCATTTCATGCTCCTGGGATTTCAGAATACAGCTTTCTTTGCAAAACTGACATTCTTGTCAGATTTGAGTTTCCAGACATTGCCCTTATCAAAGAAGCTGAGAACTGATGAAAACATGACTTTAACACTCATTTCATGCTCTTGGGATGTGAGAATACAGCTTTCTTTGCAAAACTAACATTTAGGTCAGATTTGAGTTTCCTGACAATGCCCTGATCAAACAAGCTGAGAACTGATGAAAACATGACTTTAACACTCATTTCATGCCCCTGGGATTTCAGAATACAGCTTTCTTTGCAAAACTGACATTCTTGTCAGATTTGAGTTTCCAGACATTGCCCTTATCAAAGAAGCTGAGAACTGATGAAAACATGACTTTAACACTCATTTCATGCTCTTGGGATGTGAGAATACAGCTTTCTTTGCAAAACTAACATTCTTGTCAGATTTGAGTTTCCTGACAATGCCCTAATCAAAAAAGCTGAGAACTGTTGAAAACATGACTTTAACACTCATTTCATGCTCCTGGGATGTCAGAATACAGCTTTCTTTTCAAATCTCACGTTCTTGTCAGATTTGAGTTTCCTGACAATGCCCTAATGAAAAAAGCTGAGAACTGATGAAAACATGACTTTAACACTCATTTTATGCTCCTAGGATGTCAGAATACAGCTTTCTTTGCAAATCTCACGTTCTTGTCAGATTTGAGTTTCCTGACAAGGTAGCGAGTAAAAAAGCTGAGAACTGTTAAAAACATGACTTTAACACTCATTACATGTTTCTGGGATGTCAGAAAACGAATAATCTTATTAGATTTGAGTTTCCTGACAATGACCTGATAAAAAGAGCTGAGAACTGTTGGAAACATGACTTTAACACTCGATTCATGCTCCTGGGATGTCAAAATACAGCTTTCTTTGCAAAACTAACATTCTTGTCAGATTTGAGTTTCCTGACAATGCCCTAATCAAAAAAGCTGAGAACTGATGAAAACATGACTTTAACACTCATTTCACGCCCCTGGGATGTCAGAATACAGCTTTCTTTGCAAAGCTCACATTCCTGTCAGATTTGAGTTTCCTGACAAGACAGTGAGTAAAGAAGCTGAGAACTGTTGAAAACATGACTTTAACACTCATTACATGTTTCTGGGATGTCAGAGAACAGCTTTCTTTGCAATACTAACATTCTAGTCAGATTTGAGTTTCCTGACAATGCCCTGATCAAAAAAGCTGAGAACTGATGAAAACATGACTTTAACACTCATTTCATGCTCCTGGGATGTCAGAATACAGCTTTTTTTGCAAAACTAACATTCTTGTCAGATTTGAGTTTCCTGACAATGCCCTGATCAAAAAAGCTGAGAACTGATGAAAACATGACTTTAACACTCATTTTATGCTCCTAGGATGTCAGAATACAGCTTTCTTTGCAAAAGTCACATTCTTGTCAGATTTGAGTTTCCTGACATTGCCCTGATCAAAAAAGCTGAGAACTGTTGAAAACATGACTTTCACACTCATTTCATGTTTCTGGGATGTCAGAAAACAGTTTTCTTTGCAATACTAACATTCTTGTCAGATTTGAGTTTCCTGACAATGCCCTGATCAAAAAAGCTGAGAACTGATGAAAACATGACTTTAACACTCATTTCATGCTCCTGGGATGTCAGAATACAGCTTTTTTTGCAAAACTAACATTCTTGTCAGATTTGAGTTTCCTGACAATGCCCTGATCAAACAAGCTGAAAACTGATGAAAACATGACTTTAACACTCATGTCATGTTTTTGGGATGTCAGAAAACAGATTTTTTTGCAAAGCTCAAATTCCTGTCAGATTTGAGTTTCCTGACAATGCCCTGATCAAAAAAGCTGAGAACTGTTAAATACATGACTTTAACACTCATTTCATGTTTCTGGGATATCAGAAAACAGCTTTCTTTGCAAAACTGACATTCTTGTCAGATTTGAGTTTCCTGACAATGCCTTGATCAAAAAAGCTGAGAACTGTTGAAAACATGACTTTAACACTCATTTCACGCCCCTGGGATGTCAGAATACAGCTTTCTTTGCAAAGCTCACATTCCTGTCAGATTTGAGTTTCCTGACAAGGTAGCGAGTAAAAAAGCTGAGAACTGTTAAAAACATGACTTTAACACTCATTACATGTTTCTGGGATGTCAGAAAACGAATAATCTTATTAGATTTGAGTTTCCTGACAAGACAGTGAGTAAAGAAGCTAAGAACTGTTGAAAACATGACTTTAACACTCATTACATTTTTCTGGGATGTCAGAAAACAGCTTCCTTTGCAAAAATAACATTCTTGTCAGATTTGAGTTTCCTGACAATTCCCTGATCAAAAAAGCTGAGAATTGATGAAAAAATGACTTTAACACTCATTTCATGCTCCTGGGACTCAGATTTGAGTTTGATGAGAACTGATGAAAAAATGACTTTAACACTCATTTCATGCTCCTGGGATGTCAGAATACAGCTTTCTTTGCAAAACTAACATTCTTGTCAGATTTGAGTTTCCTGAAAATGCCCTGATCAAAAAAGCTGAGAACTGATGAAAACATGACTTTAACACTCATTTCACGCCCCTGGGATGTCAGAATACAGCTTTCTTTGTAAAGCTCACATTCCTGTCAGATTTGAGTTTCCTGACAAGACAGTGAGTAAAGAAGCTGAGAACTGTTGAAAACATGACTTTAACACTCATTACATGTTTCTGGGCTGTCAGAAAACAGCTTTCTTTGCAAAACTAACATTCTTGTCAGATTTGAGTTTCCTGACAATGCTCTGATAAAAAAGCTGAGAACTGTTGAAAACATGACTTAAACACTCATTTCATGTTTCTGGGATGTCAGAAAACAGCTTTCTTTGCAAAACTAATATTCTTGTTAGATTTGAGTTTCCTGACAATGACCTGATAAAAAAAGCTGAGAACTGTTGGAAACATGACTTTAACACTCATTTTATGCTCCTGGGATGTCATAATACAGCTTTCTTTGCAAAACCAACATTCTTGTCAGATTTGAGTTTCCTGACAATGCCCTGAACAAAAAAGTGATGAAAACATGACTTTAACACTCATTTCATGCCCCTGGGATGTCAGAATACAGCTTTCTTTGCAAAGCTCATATTCCTGTCAGATTTGAGTTTCCTGACAAGGCAGTGAGTACAGAAGCTGAGAACTGTTGAAAACATGACTTTAACACTCATTTCATGCCCCTGGGATGTCAGAAAACAGCTTTCTTTGCAAAACTAACATTCTTGTCAGATTTGAGTTTCCTGACGATGCTCTGATCAAAAAAGCTGAGAACTGTTGAAAACATGACTTTAACACTCATTTTATGCTCCTAGGATGTCAGAATACAGCTTTCTTTGCAAATCTCACGTTCTTGTCAGATTTGAGTTTCCTGACAAGGCAGCGAGTAAAAAAGCTGAGAACTGTTAAAAACATGACTTTAACACTCATTACATGTTTCTGGGATGTCAGAAAACAGCTATCTTTACAAAACTAACATTCTTGTCAGATTTGAGTTTCCTGACAATTCCCTGATCAAAAAAGCTGAGAACTGATGCAAAAATGACTTTAACACTCATTTCATGTTTCTGGGATGTTAGAAAACAGCTTTCTTTGCAAAACTAATATTCTTGTTAGATTTGAGCTTCCTGACAATTCCCTGATAAAAAAAGCTGAGAACTGTTGAAACATGACTTTAACACTCATTTCATGCTCCTGGGATGTCAGAATACAGCTTTCTTTGCAAAACTAACATTCTTGTCAGATTTCAGTTTCCTAACAATGCCCTGATAAAAAAAGCTGAGAACTGTTGGAAACATGACTTTAACACTCATTTCATGCTCCTGGGATGTCAGAATACAGCTTTCTTTGCAAAACTAACATTCTTGTCAGATTTGAGTTTCCTGACAATGCCCTGATCAAAAAAGCTGAGAACTGTTGAAAACATGACTTTAACACTCATTTTATGCTCCTAGGATGTCAGAATACAGCTTTCTTTGCAAATCTCACGTTCTTGTCAGATTTGAGTTTCCTAACAAGGCAGCGAGTAAAAAAGCCGAGAACTGTTAAAAACATGACTTTAACACTCATTACATGTTTCTGGGATGTCAGAAAACAGCTTTCTTTGCAAAACTAACATTCTTGTCAGATTTGAGTTTCCTGACAATTCCCTGATCAAAAAAGCTGAGAACTGATGCAAAAATGACTTTAACACTCATTTCATGTTTCTGGGATGTTAGAAAACAGCTTTCTTTGCAAAACTAATATTCTTGTTAGATTTGAGCTTCCTGACAATGACCTGATAAAAAAAGCTGAGAACTGTTGGAAACATGACTTTAACACTCATTTCATGCTCCTGGGATGTCAGAATACAGCTTTCTTTGCAAAACTAACATTCTTGTCAGATTTGAGTTTCCTAACAATGCCCTGATAAAAAAAGCTGAGAACTGTTGGAAACATGACTTTAACACTCATTTCATGCTCCTGGGATGTCAGAATACAGCTTTCTTTGCAAAACTAACATTCTTGTCAGATTTGAGTTTCCTGACAATGCCCTGAACAAAAAAGCTGAGAACTGTTGAAAACATGACTTTAACACTCATTTCATGCCCCTGGGATGTCAGAAAACAGCTTTCTTTGCAAAGCTCACATTCCTGTCAGATTTGAGTTTCCTGACAATGCCCTGATCAAAAAAACTGAGAACTGATGAAAACATGACTTTAACACTCATTTCACGCCCCTGGGATGTCAGAATACAGCTTTCTTTGCAAAGCTCACATTCCTGTCAGATTTGAGTTTCCTGACAAGACAGTGAGTAAAGAAGCTGAGAACTGTTGAAAACATGACTTTAACACTCATTACATGTTTCTGGGCTGTCAGAAAACAGCTTTCTTTGCAAAGCTCACATTCTTGTCAGATTTGAGTTTCCTGACAATGCCCTGATCACAAAAGCTGAGAACTGATGAAAACATGACTTTAACACTCTTTTTATGCTCCTAGGATGTCAGAATACAGCTTTCTTTGCAAATCTCACGTTCTTGTCAGATTTGAGTTTCCTGACAAGGCAGCGAGTAAAAAAGCAGAGAACTGTTAAAAACATGACTTTAACACTCATTTCATGCCCCTGGGATGTCAGAAAACAGCTTTCTTTGTAAAACTTACATTCTTGTCAGATTTGAGTTTCCTGACAATTCCCTGATCAAAAAAGCTGAGAACTGATGAAAAAATGACTTTAACACTCATTTCATGCTCCTGGGATGTCAGAATACAGCTTTCTTTGCAAATCTCACATTCCTATCAGATTTGAGTTTCCTGACAAGGCAGCGAGTAAAGAAGCTGAGAACTGTTGAAAACATTACTTTAATACTCATTTCATGTTTCTGGGATGTCAGAAAACAGCGTTTTATTGCAAAACTCACATTCCTGTCAGATTTGAGTTTCCTGACAATGCCCTGATCAAAAAAGCTGAGAACTGTTGAAAACATGACTTTAACACTCATTTCATGCCCCTGGGATGTCAGAAAACAGCTTTCTTTGCAAAACTAACATTCTTGTCAGATTTGAGCTTCCTGACAATTCCCTGATCAAAAAAGCTGAGAACTGATTAAAAAATGACTTTAACACTCATTTCATGCTCTTGGGATGTCAGAAAACAGCTTTCTTTGCAAAAATAACATTCGTGTCAGATTTGAGTTTCCTGACAATTCCCTGATCAAAAAAGCTGAGAAGTGATGAAAAAATGACTTAAACACTCATTTCATGCTCCTGGGATGTCAGAATACAGCTTTCTTTGCAAAACTAACATTCTTGTCAGATTTGAGTTTCCTGACAATGCCCTGATCAAAAAAGCTGAGAACTGATGAAAACATGACTTTAACACTCATTTCATGCTCCTGGGATGTCAGATTACAGCTTTCTTTGCAAATCTCACATTCCTATCAGATTTGAGTTTCCTGACAAGGCAGCGAGTAAAGTAGCTGAGAACTGTTGAAAACATTACATTAACACTCATTTCATGTTTCTGGGATGTCAGAAAACAGCTTTCTTTGCAAAATTAACATTCCTGTCAGATTTGAGTTTCCTGACAAGGCAGTGAGTAAAGAAGCTGAGAACTGTTGAAAACAAGACTTTAACACTCATTACATGTTCCTGGGATGTCAGAAAACAACTTTCTTTGCAAAACTAACATTCTTGTCAGATTTGAGTTTCCTGACAATGCCCTGAACAAAAAAGCTGAGAACTGTTGAAAACATGACTTAAACACTCATTTCATGCCCCTGGGATGTCAGAAAACAGCTTTCTTTGCAAAACTAACATTCTTGTCAGATTTGAGTTTCCTGACAATGCCCTGATCAAAAAAACTGAGAACTGATGAAAAAATGACTTTAACACTCATTTCATGCTCTTGGGATGTCAGAAAACAGCTTTCTTTGCAAAACTAACATTCTTGTCAGATTTGAGTTTCCTGACAATGCCCTGATCAAAAAAACTGAGAACTGATGAAAAAATGACTTTAACACTCATTTCATGCTCTTGGGATGTCAGAAAACAGCATTCTTTGCAAAAATAACATTCTTGTCAGATTTGAGTTTCCTGACAGTTCCCTAATCAAATAAGCTGAGAACTGATGAAAAAATGACTTTAACACTCATTTCATGATCAAAAAAGCTGAGAATTAATGAAATCATGACATTAATATTCATTTCATGTTTCTGGGATGTCAGAAAACAGCTTTCTTTGCAAAACTAACATTCTTTTCAGATTTGAGTTTCCTGACAATGCCCTTATCAAAGAAGCTGAGAACTGATGCAAAAATGACTTTAACACTCATTTCATGTTTCTGGGATGTTAGAAAACAGCTTTCTTTGCAAAACTAATATTCTTGTTAGATTTGAGCTTCCTGACAATGACCTGATAAAAAAGCTGAGAACTGTTGGAAACATGACTTTAACACTCATTTCATTTTCCTGGGATGTCAGAATACAGCTTTCTATGCAAAACTGACATTCTTGTCAGATTTAAGTTTCCTGACAATGCCCTGATCAAAAAAGCTGAGAACTGATGAAAACATGACATTAACACTCATGTCATGTTTCTGGGATGTCAGAAAACAGCTTTTTTTTGCAAAACTCACATTCCTGTCAGATTTGTGTTTCCTGACAATGCCCTGATCAAGAAAGCTGAGAACTGATGAAAACATGACTTTAACACTCATTACATGTTTCTGGGATGTCAGAAAACAGCTATCTTTACAAAACTAACATTCTTGTCAGATTTGAGTTTCCTGACAATTCCCTGATCAAAAAAGCTGAGAACTGATGCAAAAATGACTTTAACACTCATTTCATGTTTCTGGGATGTTAGAAAACAGCTTTCTTTGCAAAACTAATATTCTTGTTAGATTTGAGCTTCCTGACAATTCCCTGATAAAAAAAGCTGAGAACTGTTGGAAACATGACTTTAACACTCATTTCATGCTCCTGGGATGTCAGAATACAGCTTTCTTTGCAAAACTAACATTCTTGTCAGATTTCAGTTTCCTAACAATGCCCTGATAAAAAAAGCTGAGAACTGTTGGAAACATGACTTTAACACTCATTTCATGCTCCTGGGATGTCAGAATACAGCTTTCTTTGCAAAACTAACATTCTTGCCCAGATTTGAGTTTCCTGACAATGCCCTGATCAAAAAAACTGAGAACTGATGAAAAAATGACTTTAACACTCATTTCATGCTCTTGGGATGTCAGAAAACAGCTTTCTTTGCAAAAATAACATTCTTGTCAGATTTGAGTTTCCTGACAGTTCCCTAATCAAATAAGCTGAGAACTGATGAAAAAATGACTTTAACACTCATTTCATGATCAAAAAAGCTGAGAATTAATGAAATCATGACATTAATATTCATTTCATGTTTCTGGGATGTTAGAAAACAGCTTTCTTTGCAAAACTAATATTCTTGTTAGATTTGAGCTTCCTGACAATGACCTGATAAAAAAGCTGAGAACTGTTGGAAACATGACTTTAACACTCATTTCATGCTCCTGGGATGTCAGAATACAGCTTTCTATGCAAAACTGACATTCTTGTCAGATTTAAGTTTCCTGACAATGCCCTGATCAAAAAAGCTGAGAACTGATGAAAACATGACATTAACACTCATGTCATGTTTCTGGGATGTCAGAAAACAGCTTTTTTTTGCAAAACTCACATTCCTGTCAGATTTGTGTTTCCTGACAATGCCCTGATCAAGAAAGCTGAGAACTGATGAAAACATGACTTTAACACTCATTACATGTTTCTGGGATGTCAGAAAACAGCTATCTTTACAAAACTAACATTCTTGTCAGATTTGAGTTTCCTGACAATTCCCTGATCAAAAAAGCTGAGAACTGATGCAAAAATGACTTTAACACTCATTTCATGTTTCTGGGATGTTTTAAAACAGCTTTCTTTGCAAAACTAATATTCTTGTTAGATTTGAGCTTCCTGACAATTCCCTGATAAAAAAAGCTGAGAACTGTTGGAAACATGACTTTAACACTCATTTCATGCTCCTGGGATGTCAGAATACAGCTTTCTTTGCAAAACTAACATTCTTGTCAGATTTCAGTTTCCTAACAATGCCCTGATAAAAAAAGCTGAGAACTGTTGGAAACATGACTTTAACACTCATTTCATGCTCCTGGGATGTCAGAATACAGCTTTCTTTGCAAAACTAACATTCTTGTCAGATTTGAGTTTCCTGACAATGCCCTGATCAAAAAAGCTGAGAACTGTTGAAAACATGACTTTAACACTCATTTTATGCTCCTAGGATGTCAGAATACAGCTTTCTTTGCAAATCTCACGTTCTTGTCAGATTTGAGTTTCCTAACAAGGCAGCGAGTAAAAAAGCTGAGAACTGTTAAAAACATGACTTTAACACTCATTACATGTTTCTGGGATGTCAGAAAACAGCTTTCTTTGCAAAACTAACATTCTTGTCAGATTTGAGTTTCCTGACAATTCCCTGATCAAAAAAGCTGAGAACTGATGCAAAAATGACTTTAACACTCATTTCATGTTTCTGGGATGTTAGAAAACAGCTTTCTTTGCAAAACTAATATTCTTGTTAGATTTGAGCTTCCTGACAATGACCTGATAAAAAAAGCTGAGAACTGTTGGAAACATGACTTTAACACTCATTTCATGCTCCTGGGATGTCAGAATACAGCTTTCTTTGCAAAACTAACATTCTTGTCAGATTTGAGTTTCCTAACAATGCCCTGATAAAAAAAGCTGAGAACTGTTGAAAACATGACTTTAACACTCATTTCATGCCCCTGGGATGTCAGAAAACAGCTTTCTTTGCAAAACTAACATTCTTGTCAGATTTGAGCTTCCTGACAATTCCCTGATCAAAAAAGCTGAGAACTGATTAAAAAATGACTTTAACACTCATTTCATGCTCTTGGGATGTCAGAAAACAGCTTTCTTTGCAAAAATAACATTCGTGTCAGATTTGAGTTTCCTGACAATTCCCTGATCAAAAAAGCTGAGAAGTGATGAAAAAATGACTTAAACACTCATTTCATGCTCCTGGGATGTCAGAATACAGCTTTCTTTGCAAAACTAACATTCTTGTCAGATTTGAGTTTCCTGACAATGCCCTGATCAAAAAAGCTGACAACTGATGAAAACATGACTTTAACACTCATTTCATGCTCCTGGGATGTCAGATTACAGCTTTCTTTGCAAATCTCACATTCCTATCAGATTTGAGTTTCCTGACAAGGCAGCGAGTAAAGTAGCTGAGAACTGTTGAAAACATTACATTAACACTCATTTCATGTTTCTGGGATGTCAGAAAACAGCTTTCTTTGCAAAATTAACATTCCTGTCAGATTTGAGTTTCCTGACAAGGCAGTGAGTAAAGAAGCTGAGAACTGTTGAAAACAAGACTTTAACACTCATTACATGTTTCTGGGATGTCAGAAAACAACTTTCTTTGCAAAACTAACATTCTTGTCAGATTTGAGTTTCCTGACAATGCCCTGAACAAAAAAGCTGAGAACTGTTGAAAACATGACTTAAACACTCATTTCATGCCCCTGGGATGTCAGAAAACAGCTTTCTTTGCAAAACTAACATTCTTGTCAGATTTGAGTTTCCTGACAATGCCCTGATCAAAAAAACTGAGAACTGATGAAAAAATGACTTTAACACTCATTTCATGCTCTTGGGATGTCAGAAAACAGCTTTCTTTGCAAAAATAACATTCTTGTCAGATTTGAGTTTCCTGACAGTTCCCTAATCAAATAAGCTGAGAACTGATGAAAAAATGACTTTAACACTCATTTCATGATCAAAAAAGCTGAGAATTAATGAAATCATGACATTAATATTCATTTCATGTTTCTGGGATGTCAGAAAACAGCTTTCTTTGCAAAACTAACATTCTTTTCAGATTTGAGTTTCCTGACAATGCCCTTATCAAAGAAGCTGAGAACTGATGCAAAAATGACTTTAACACTCATTTCATGTTTCTGGGATGTTAGAAAACAGCTTTCTTTGCAAAACTAATATTCTTGTTAGATTTGAGCTTCCTGACAATGACCTGATAAAAAAGCTGAGAACTGTTGGAAACATGACTTTAACACTCATTTCATGCTCCTGGGATGTCAGAATACAGCTTTCTATGCAAAACTGACATTCTTGTCAGATTTAAGTTTCCTGACAATGCCCTGATCAAAAAAGCTGAGAACTGATGAAAACATGACATTAACACTCATGTCATGTTTCTGGGATGTCAGAAAACAGCTTTTTTTTGCAAAACTCACATTCCTGTCAGATTTGTGTTTCCTGACAATGCCCTGATCAAGAAAGCTGAGAACTGATGAAAACATGACTTTAACACTCATTTTAAGCTCCTAGGATGTCAGAATACAGCTTTCTTTGCAAATCTCACATTCCTATCAGATTTGAGTTTCCTGACAAGGCAGCGAGTAAAGAAGCTGAGAACTGTTGAAAACATTACATTAACACTCATTTCATGTTTCTGGGATGTCAGAAAACAGCTTTCTTTGCAAAATTAACATTCCTGTCAGATTTGAGTTTCCTGACAAGGCAGAGAGTAAAGAAGCTGAGAACTGTTGAAAACATGACTTTAACACTCATTACATGTTTCTGGGCTGTCAGAAAACAGCTTTCTTTGCAAAACTAACATTCTTGTCAGATTTGAGTTTCCTGACAATGCTCTGATAAAAAAGCTGAGAACTGTTAAAAACATGACTTAAACACTCATTTCATGTTTCTGGGATGTCAGAAAACAGCTTTCTTTGCAAAACTAATATTCTTGTTAGATTTGAGTTTCCTGACAATGACCTGATAAAAAAAGCTGAGAACTGTTGGAAACATGACTTTAACACTCATTTTATGCTCCTGGGATGTCATAATACAGCTTTCTTTGCAAAACCAACATTCTTGTCAGATTTGAGTTTCCTGACAATGCCCTGAACGAAAAAGCTGAGAACTGTTGAAAACATGACTTTAACACTCATTTCATGCCCCTGGGATGTCAGAAAACAGCTTTCTTTGCAAAACTAACATTCTTGTCAGATTTAAGTTTCCTGACAATGCCCTGATCAAAAATGCTGAGAACTGATGAAAAAATTACTTTAACCCTCATTTCATGCTCTTGGGATGTCAGAAAACAGCTTCCTTTGCAAAAATAACATTCTTGTCAGATTTAAGTTTCCTGACAATGCCCTGATCAAAAAAGCTGAGAATTGATGAAAAAATGACTTTAACACTCATTTCATGCTCCTGGGATGTCATAATACAGCTTTCTTTGCAAAACCAACATTCTTGTCAGATTTGAGTTTCCTGACAATGCCCTGAACAAAAAAGCTGAGAACTGTTGAAAACATGACTTTAACACTCATTTCATGCCCCTGGGATGTCATAATACAGCTTTCTTTGCAAAACCAACATTCTTGTCAGATTTGAGTTTCCTGACAATGCCCTGAACAAAAAAGCTGAGAACTGTTGAAAACATGACTTTAACACTCATTTCATGCTCCTGGGACTCAGATTTGAGTTTGATGAGAACTGATGAAAAAATGACTTTAACACTCATTTCATGCTCCTGGGATGTCAGAATACAGCTTTCTTTGCAAAACTAACATTCTTGTCAGATTTGAGTTTCCTGAAAATGCCCTGATCAAAAAAGCTGAGAACTGATGAAAACATGACTTTAACACTCATTTCACGCCCCTGGGATGTCAGAATACAGCTTTCTTTGCAAAGCTCACATTCCTGTCAGATTTGAGTTTCCTGACAAGACAGTGAGTAAAGAAGCTGAGAACTGTTGAAAACATGACTTTAACACTCATTACATGTTTCTGGGCTGTCAGAAAACAGCTTTCTTTGCAAAACTAACATTCTTGTCAGATTTGAGTTTCCTGACAATGCTCAGATAAAAAAGCTGAGAACTGTTGAAAACATGACTTAAACACTCATTTCATGTTTCTGGGATGTCAGAAAACAGCTTTCTTTGCAAAACTAATATTCTTGTTAGATTTGAGTTTCCTGACAATGACCTGATAAAAAAAGCTGAGAACTGTTGGAAACATGACTTTAACACTCATTTTATGCTCCTGGGATGTCATAATACAGCTTTCTTTGCAAAACCAACATTCTTGTCAGATTTGAGTTTCCTGACAAGGCAGTGAGTACAGAAGCTGAGAACTGTTGAAAACATGACTTTAACACTCATTTCATGCCCCTGTGATGTCAGAAAACAGCTTTCTTTGCAAAACTAACATTCTTGTAAGATTTGAGTTTCCTGACGATGCTCTGATCAAAAAAGCTGAGAACTGTTGAAAACATGACTTTAACACTCATTTTATGCTCCTAGGATGTCAGAATACAGCTTTCTTTGCAAATCTCACGTTCTTGTCAGATTTGAGTTTCCTGACAAGGCAGCGAGTAAAAAAGCTGAGAACTGTTAAAAACATGACTTTAACACTCATTACATGTTTCTGGGATGTCAGAAAACAGCTTTCTTTGCAAAACTAACATTCTTGTCAGATTTGAGTTTCCTGACAATTCCCTGATCAAAAAAGCTGAGAACTGATGCAAAAATGACTTTAACACTCATTTCATGTTTCTGGGATGTTAGAAAACAGCTTTCTTTGCAAAACTAATATTCTTGTTAGATTTGAGCTTCCTGACAATGACCTGATAAAAAAAGCTGAGAACTGTTGGAAACATGACTTTAACACTCATTTCATGCTCCTGGGATGTCAGAATACAGCTTTCTTTGCAAAACTAACATTCTTGTCAGATTTGAGTTTCCTAACAATGCCCTGATAAAAAAAGCTGAGAACTGTTGGAAACATGACTTTAACACTCATTTCATGCTCCTGGGATGTCAGAATACAGCTTTCTTTGCAAAACTAACATTCTTGTCAGATTTGAGTTTCCTGACAATGCCCTGATCAAAAAAGCTGAGAACTGTTGAAAACATGACTTTAACACTCATTTCATGCCCCTGGGATGTCAGAAAACAGCTTTCTTTGCAAAACTAACATTCTTGTCAGATTTGAGTTTCCTGACAATGCCCTGATCAAAAAAACTGAGAACTGATGAAAAAATGACTTTAACACTCATTTCATGCTCTTGGGATGTCAGAAAACAGCTTTCTTTGCAAAAATAACATTCTTGTCAGATTTGAGTTTCCTGACAGTTCCCTAATCAAATAAGCTGAGAACTGATGAAAAAATGACTTTAACACTCATTTCATGATCAAAAAAGCTGAGAATTAATGAAATCATGACATTAATATTCATTTCATGTTTCTGGGATGACAGAAAACAGCTTTCTTTGCAAAACTAACATTCTTTTCAGATTTGAGTTTCCTGACAATGCCCTTATCAAAGAAGCTGAGAACTGATGCAAAAATGACTTTAACACTCATTTCATGTTTCTGGGATGTTAGAAAACAGCTTTCTTTGCAAAACTAATATTCTTGTTAGATTTGAGCTTCCTGACAATGACCTGATAAAAAAGCTGAGAACTGTTGGAAACATGACTTTAACACTCATTTCATGCTCCTGGGATGTCAGAATACAGCTTTCTATGCAAAACTGACATTCTTGTCAGATTTAAGTTTCCTGACAATGCCCTGATCAAAAAAGCTGAGAACTGATGAAAACATGACATTAACACTCATGTCATGTTTCTGGGATGTCAGAAAACAGCTTTTTTTTGCAAAACTCACATTCCTGTCAGATTTGTGTTTCCTGACAATGCCCTGATCAAGAAAGCTGAGAACTGATGAAAACATGACTTTAACACTCATTTTAAGCTCCTAGGATGTCAGAATACAGCTTTCTTTGCAAATCTCACATTCCTATCAGATTTGAGTTTCCTGACAAGGCAGCGAGTAAAGAAGCTGAGAACTGTTGAAAACATTACATTAACACTCATTTCATGTTTCTGGGATGTCAGAAAACAGCTTTCTTTGCAAAATTAACATTCCTGTCAGATTTGAGTTTCCTGACAAGGCAGAGAGTAAAGAAGCTGAGAACTGTTGAAAACATGACTTTAACACTCATTACATGTTTCTGGGCTGTCAGAAAACAGCTTTCTTTGCAAAACTAACATTCTTGTCAGATTTGAGTTTCCTGACAATGCTCTGATAAAAAAGCTGAGAACTGTTAAAAACATGACTTAAACACTCATTTCATGTTTCTGGGATGTCAGAAAACAGCTTTCTTTGCAAAACTAATATTCTTGTTAGATTTGAGTTTCCTGACAATGACCTGATAAAAAAAGCTGAGAACTGTTGGAAACATGACTTTAACACTCATTTTATGCTCCTGGGATGTCATAATACAGCTTTCTTTGCAAAACCAACATTCTTGTCAGATTTGAGTTTCCTGACAATGCCCTGAACAAAAAAGCTGAGAACTGTTGAAAACATGACTTTAACACTCATTTCATGCCCCTGGGATGTCAGAAAACAGCTTTCTTTGCAAAACTAACATTCTTGTCAGATTTAAGTTTCCTGACAATGCCCTGATCAAAAATGCTGAGAACTGATGAAAAAATTACTTTAACCCTCATTTCATGCTCTTGGGATGTCAGAAAACAGCTTTCTTTGCAAAACTAACATTCTTGTCAGATTTAAGTTTCCTGACAATGCCCTGATCAAAAAAGCTGAGAATTGATGAAAAAATGACTTTAACACTCATTTCATGCTCCTGGGACTCAGATTTGAGTTTGATGAGAACTGATGAAAAAATGACTTTAACACTCATTTCATGCTCCTGGGATGTCAGAATACAGCTTTCTTTGCAAAACTAACATTCTTGTCAGATTTGAGTTTCCTGACAATTCCCTGAACAAAAAAGTGATGAAAACATGACTTTAACACTCATTCCATGCCCCTGGGATGTCAGAATACAGCTTTCTTTGCAAAGCTCACATTCCTGTCAGATTTGAGTTTCCTGACAAGGCAGTGAGTACAGAAGCTGAGAACTGTTGAAAACATGACTTTAACACTCATTTCATGCCCCTGTGATGTCACAAAACAGCTTTCATTGCAAAACTAACATTCTTGTCAGATTTGAGTTTCCTGACGATGCTCTGATAAAAGAAGCTGAGAACTGTTGAAAACATGACTTTAACACTCATTTTATGCTCCTAGGATGTCAGAATACAGCTTTCTTTGCAAATCTCACGTTCTTGTCAGATTTGAGTTTCCTGACAAGGCAGCGAGTAAAAAAGCTGAGAACTGTTAAAAACATGACTTTAACACTCATTACATGTTTCTGGGATGTCAGAAAACAGCTTTCTTTGCAAAACTAACATTCTTGTCAGATTTGAGTTTCCTGACAATGCCCTGATCAAAAAAGCTGAGAACTGATGCAAAAATGACTTTAACACTCATTTCATGTTTCTGGGATGTTAGAAAACAGCTTTCTTTGCAAAACTAATATTCTTGTTAGATTTGAGCTTCCTGACAATGACCTGATAAAAAAAGCTGAGAACTGTTGGAAACATGACTTTAACACTCATTTCATGCTCCTGGGATGTCAGAATACAGCTTTCTATGCAAAACTGACATTCTTGTCAGATTTAAGTTTCCTGACAATGCCCTGATCAAAAAAGCTGAGAACTGATGAAAACATGACATTAACACTCATGTCATGTTTCTGGGATGTCAGAAAACAGCTTTTTTTTGCAAAACTCACATTCCTGTCAGATTTGTGTTTCCTGACAATGCCCTGATCAAAAAAGCTGAGAACTGATGAAAACATGACTTTAACACTCATTTTAAGCTCCTAGGATGTCAGAATACAGCTTTCTTTGCAAATCTCACATTCCAATCAGATTTGAGTTTCCTGACAAGGCAGTGAGTAAAGAAGCTGAGAACTGTTGAAAACATTACATTAACACTCATTTCATGTTTCTGGGATGTCAGAAAACAGCTTTCTTTGCAAAACTAATATTCTTGTTAGATTTGAGCTTCCTGACAATGACCTGATAAAAAAAGCTGAGAACTGTTGGAAACATGACTTTAACACTCATTTCATGCTCCTGGGATGTCAGAATACAGCTTTCTATGCAAAACTGACATTCTTGTCAGATTTAAGTTTCCTGACAATGCCCTGATCAAAAAAGCTGAGAACTGATGAAAACATGACATTAACACTCATGTCATGTTTCTGGGATGTCAGAAAACAGCTTTTTTTTGCAAAACTCACATTCCTGTCAGATTTGTGTTTCCTGACAATGCCCTGATCAAAAAAGCTGAGAACTGATGAAAACATGACTTTAACACTCATTTTAAGCTCCTAGGATGTCAGAATACAGCTTTCTTTGCAAATCTCACATTCCTATCAGATTTGAGTTTCCTGACAAGGCAGCGAGTAAAGAAGCTGAGAACTGTTGAAAACATTACATTAACACTCATTTCATGTTTCTGGGATGTCAGAAAACAGCTTTCTTTGCAAAATTAACATTCCTGTCAGATTTGAGTTTCCTGACAAGGCAGAGAGTAAAGAAGCTGAGAACTGTTGAAAACATGACTTTAACACTCATTACATGTTTCTGGGCTGTCAGAAAACAGCTTTCTTTGCAAAACTAACATTCTTGTCAGATTTGAGTTTCCTGACAATGCTCTGATAAAAAAGCTGAGAACTGTTGAAAACATGACTTAAACACTCATTTCATGCTCCTGGGATGTCAGAATACAGCTTTCTTTGCAAAACTAACATTCTTGTCAGATTTGAGTTTCCTGACAATGCCCTGATCAAAAAAGCTGAGAACTGTTGAAAACATGACTTTAACACTCATTTTATGCTCCTAGGATGTCAGAATACAGCTTTCTTTGCAAATCTCACGTTCTTGTCAGATTTGAGTTTCCTAACAAGGCAGCGAGTAAAAAAGCTGAGAACTGTTAAAAACATGACTTTAACACTCATTACATGTTTCTGGGATGTCAGAAAACAGCTTTCTTTGCAAAACTAACATTCTTGTCAGATTTGAGTTTCCTGACAATTCCCTGATCAAAAAAGCTGAGAACTGATGCAAAAATGACTTTAACACTCATTTCATGTTTCTGGGATGTTAGAAAACAGCTTTCTTTGCAAAACTAATATTCTTGTTAGATTTGAGCTTCCTGACAATGACCTGATAAAAAAAGCTGAGAACTGTTGGAAACATGACTTTAACACTCATTTCATGCTCCTGGGATGTCAGAATACAGCTTTCTATGCAAAACTGACATTCTTGTCAGATTTAAGTTTCCTGACAATGCCCTGATCAAAAAAGCTGAGAACTGATGAAAACATGACATTAACACTCATGTCATGTTTCTGGGATGTCAGAAAACAGCTTTTTTTTGCAAAACTCACATTCCTGTCAGATTTGTGTTTCCTGACAATGCCCTGATCAAAAAAGCTGAGAACTGATGAAAACATGACTTTAACACTCATTTTAAGCTCCTAGGATGTCAGAATACAGCTTTCTTTGCAAATCTCACATTCCAATCAGATTTGAGTTTCCTGACAAGGCAGTGAGTAAAGAAGCTGAGAACTGTTGAAAACATTACATTAACACTCATTTCATGTTTCTGGGATGTCAGAAAACAGCTTTCTTTGCAAAACTAATATTCTTGTTAGATTTGAGCTTCCTGACAATGACCTGATAAAAAAGCTGAGAACTGTTGGAAACATGACTTTAACACTCATTACATGTTTCTGGGCTGTCAGAAAACAGCTTTCTTTGCAAAACTAACATTCTTGTCAGATTTGAGTTTCCTGACAATGCTCTGATAAAAAAGCTGAGAACTGTTGAAAACATGACTTAAACACTCATTTCATGCTCCTGGGATGTCAGAATACAGCTTTCTTTGCAAAACTAACATTCTTGTCAGATTTGAGTTTCCTAACAATGCCCTGATAAAAAAAGCTGAGAACTGTTGGAAACATGACTTTAACACTCATTTCATGCTCCTGGGATGTCAGAATACAGCTTTCTTTGCAAAACTAACATTCTTGTCAGATTTGAGTTTCCTGACAATGCCCTGAACAAAAAAGCTGAGAACTGTTGAAAACATGACTTTAACACTCATTTCATGCCCCTGGGATGTCAGAAAACAGCTTTCTTGACAAAGCTCACATTCCTGTCAGATTTGAGTTTCCTGACAATTCCCTGATCAAAAAAGCTGAGAACTGATGAAAACATGACTTTAACACTCATTTCACGCCCCTGGGATGTCAGAATACAGCTTTCTTTGCAAAGCTCACATTCCTGTCAGATTTGAGTTTCCTGACAAGACAGTGAGTAAAGAAGTTGAGAACTGTTGAAAACATGACTTTAACACTCATTACATGTTTCTGGGATGTCAGAGAACAGCTTTCTTTGCAATACTAACATTCTTGTCAGATTTGAGTTTCCTGACAATGCCCTGATCAAAAAAGCTGAGAACTGATGAAAACATGACTTTAACACTCATTTCATGCTCCTGGGATGTCAGAATACAGGTTTTTTTGCAAAACTAACATTCTTGTCAGATTTGAGTTTCCTGACAATGCCCTGATCAAAAAAGCTGAGAACTGATGAAAACATGACTTTAACACTCATTTTATGCTCCTAGGATGTCAGAACACAGCTTTCTTTGCAAAAGTCACATTCTTGTCAGATTTGAGTTTCCTGACATTGCCCTGATCAAAAAAGCTGAGAACTGTTGAAAACATGACTTTCACACTCATTTCATGTTTCTGGGATGTCAGAAAACAGTTTTCTTTGCAATACTAACATTCTTGTCAGATTTGAGTTTCCTGACAATGCCCTGATCAAAAAAGCTGAGAACTGATGAAAACATGACTTTAACACTCATTTCATGCTCCTGGGATGTCAGAATACAGCTTTTTTTGCAAAACTAACATTCTTGTCAGATTTGAGTTTCCTGACAATGCCCTGATCAAACAAGCTGAAAACTGATGAAAACATGACTTTAACACTCATGTCATGTTTTTGGGATGTCAGAAAACAGATTTTTTTTGCAAAGCTCAAATTCCTGTCAGATTTGAGTTTCCTGACAATGCCCTGATCAAAAAAGCTGAGAACTGTTAAATACATGACTTTAACACTCATTTCATGTTTCTGGGATATCAGAAAACAGCTTTCTTTGCAAAACTGACATTCTTGTCAGATTTGAGTTTCCTGACAATGCCTTGATCAAAAAAGCTGAGAACTGTTGAAAACATGACTTTAACACTCATTTCACGCCCCTGGGATGTCAGAATACAGCTTTCTTTGGAAAGCTCACATTCCTATCAGATTTGAGTTTCCTGACAGGCAGTGAGTAAAGAAGTTGAGAACTGTTGAAAACATGACTTTAACACTCATTTCATGTTTCTGGAATGTCAGAAAACAGATTTCTTTGCAAAATAACATTCTTGTCAGATTTGAGTTTCCTGACAATGCTCTGATCAAAAAAGCTGAGAACTGTTGAAAACATGACTTTAACACTCATTTCATGTTTCGTGGATGTCAGAAAACAGCTTTCTTTGCAAAACAAACATTCTTGTCAGACTTGAGTTTCATGACAATTCCCTAATCAAAAAAGCTGAGAATTAATGAAAACATTACATTAACACTCATTTCATGTTTCTGGGATGTCAGAAAACAGCTTTCTTTGCAAAATTAACATTCCTGTCAGATTTGAGTTTCCTGACAAGGCAGTGAGTAAAGAAGCTGAGAACTGTTGAAAACAAGACTTTAACACTCATTACATGTTTCTGGGATGTCAGAAAACAACTTTCTTTGCAAAACTAACATTCTTGTCAGATTTGAGTTTCCTGACAATGCCCTGAACAAAAAAGCTGAGAACTGTTGAAAACATGACTTTAACACTCATTTCATGCCCCTGGGATGTCAGAAAACAGCTTTCTTTGCAAAACTAACATTCTTGTCAGATTTGAGTTTCCTGACAATGCCCTGATCAAAAAAACTGAGAACTGATGAAAAAATGACTTTAACATTCATTTCATGCTCTTGGGATGTCAGAAAACAGCTTTCTTTGCAAAACTGACAATCTTGTCAGATTTGAGTTTCCTAACAATGCCCTGATCAAAAAAGCTGAGAACTGATGAAAACATGACTTTAACACTCATTTCATTCTCCTGGGATGTCAGAATACAGCTTTCTTTGCTAAACTAACTTTGTAGTCAGATTTGAGTTTCCTGACAATGCGCTGATCAAAAAAGCTGAGAACTGTTGAAAACATGACTTTAACACTCATTTGATGCTCCTGGACAAGAATGTCAGTTTTTCAAAGAAAGCTGTTTTCTGACATCCCAGAAACATTACATGAGTGTTAATGTCATGTTTTCAACAGTTCTCAGCTTCTTTACTCACTGCCTTGTCAGGAAACTCAAATCTGACAGGAATGTTAGTTTTGCAAAGAAAGCTGTATTCTGACATCCTAGGAGCATAGAATAAGTGTTAAAGTCATGTTTTCATCAGTTCTCAGCTTTTTTGATCAGGGCATTGTCAGGAAACTTAAATCTGACAAGAATGTTAGTTTTGCAAAGAAAGCTGTTTTCTGACATCCCAGAAACATGAAATGAGTGTTAACGTCATGTTTTCAACAGTTCTCAGCTTTTTTGATCAGAGCATTGTCAGGAAACTCAGATCTAACAAGAATATTAGTTTTGCAAAGAAAGCTGTTTTCTGACATCCCAGAAACATGAAATGAGTGTTAATGTCATGTTTCATTAAATCTCAGCTTTTTTGATTAGGGCATTGTCAGGAAACTTAAATCTGACAAGAATGTCAGTTTTGCAAAGAAAGCTGTATTCTGATATCCCAGGGGCATGAAATGAGTGCTGAAGTCATGTTTTCATCATTTCTCAGCTTATTTGATCAGGGCATTGTCAGGAAACTCAAATCTGATAGGAATGTGAGTTTAGCAAAGAAAGCTGTATTCTGAACACCAAGGAGAATGAAATGAGGGTTAAAGTAATGTTTTCAACAGTTCTCAGCTTCTTTACTCGCTGCCTTGTCAGGAAACTCAAATCTGACAGGAATGTGAGCTTTGCAAACAAAGCTGTATTCTGACCACCCAGGAGCATGAAATGAGGGTTAAAGTCATGTTTTCAACAGTTCTCAGCTTTTTTGACCAGAGCATTGTCAAGAAACTCAAATCTGACAGGAATGTGAGTTTTGCAAAGAAAGCTGAATTCTGTTGAAAACATGACTTTAACACTCATTTGATGTTTCGTGGATGTCAGAAAACAGCTTTCTTTGCAAAACAAACATTCTTGTCAGACTTGAGTTTCATGACAATTCCCTAATCAAAAAAGCTGAGAATTAATGAAAACATGACATTAACACTCATTTCATGTTTCTGGGATGTCAGAAAACAGCTTTCTTAGCAAAACTAAACATTCTTGTCAGATTTTAGTTTCCTGACAAGGCAGTGAGTAAAGAAGCTGAGAATTGTTGAAAACATGACTTTAACACTCATTTCATGTTTCTGGGATGTCAGAAAACAGCTTTCTTTGCAAAACTGACAATCTTGTCAGATTTGAGTTTCCTAACAATGCCCTGATCAAAAAAGCTGAGAACTGATGAAAACATGACTTTAACACTCATTTCATTCTCCTGGGATGTCAGAATACAGCTTTCTTTGCTAAACTAACTTTGTATTCAGATTTGAGTTTCCTGACAATGCGCTGATCAAAAAAGCTGAGAACTGTTGAAAACATGACTTTAACACTCATTTGATGCTCCTGGACAAGAATGTCAGTTTTTCAAAGAAAGCTGTTTTCTGACATCCCAGAAACATGAAATGAGTGTTAATGTCATGTTTTCAACAGTTCTCAGCTTCTTTACTCACTGCCTTGTCAGGAAACTCAAATCTGACAGGAATGTTAGTTTTGCAAAGAAAGCTGTATTCTGACATCCTAGGAGCATAGAATAAGTGTTAAAGTCATGTTTTCATCAGTTCTCAGCTTTTTTGATCAGGGCATTGTCAGGAAACTTAAATCTGACAAGAATGTTAGTTTTGCAAAGAAAGCTGTTTTCTGACATCCCAGAAACATGAAATGAGTGTTAACGTCATGTTTTCAACAGTTCTCAGCTTTTTTGATCAGAGCATTGTCAGGAAACTCAGATCTAACAAGAATATTAGTTTTGCAAAGAAAGCTGTTTTCTGACATCCCAGAAACATGAAATGAGTGTTAATGTCATGTTTCATTAAATCTCAGCTTTTTTGATTAGGGCATTGTCAGGAAACTTAAATCTGACAAGAATGTCAGTTTTGCAAAGAAAGCTGTATTCTGATATCCCAGGGGCATGAAATGAGTGCTGAAGTCATGTTTTCATCATTTCTCAGCTTTTTTGATCAGGGCATTGTCAGGAAACTCAAATCTGATAGGAATGTGAGTTTAGCAAAGAAAGCTGTATTCTGAACACCAAGGAGAATGAAATGAGGGTTAAAGTAATGTTTTCAACAGTTCTCAGCTTCTTTACTCGCTGCCTTGTCAAGAAACTCAAATCTGACAGGAATGTGAGCTTTGCAAACAAAGCTGTATTCTGACCACCCAGGAGCATGAAATGAGGGTTAAAGTCATGTTTTCAACAGTTCTCAGCTTTTTTGACCAGAGCATTGTCAAGAAACTCAAATCTGACAGGAATGTGAGTTTTGCAAAGAAAGCTGAATTCTGACATCCCAGGGGCATGAAATGAGTGTTAAAGTCATGTTTTCATCAGTTCTCAGCTTTTTTGATCAGGGCATTGTCAGGAAACTCAAATCTGACAAGAATGTTAGTTTTGCAAAGAAAGCTGTTTTCTGAGATCCCAGAAACATAAAATGAGTGTTAAAGTCATGTTTTCAACAGTTCTCAGCTTTTTTTATCAGGTCATTGTCAGGAAACTCAAATCTAACAAGAATATTAGTTTTGCAAAGAAAGCTGTTTTCTGACATCCCAGAAACATGAAATGAGTGTTAAAGTCATGTTTTCAACAGTTCTCAGCTTTTTTGATCAGAGCATTGTCAGGAAACTCAAATCTGACAAGAATGTTAGTTTTGCAAAGAAAGCTGTTTTCTGACATCCCAGAAACATGTAATGAGTGTTAAAGTCATGTTTTCAACAGTTCTCAGCTTCTTTACTCACTGCCTTGTCAGGAAACTCAAATCTGACAGGAATGTTAATTTTGCAAAGAAAGCTGTTTTCTGACATCCCAGAATTATGAAATGAGTGTTAATGTCATGTTTTCATTAATTCTCAGCTTTTTTGATTAGGGCATTGTCAGGAAACTCAAATCTGACAAGAATGTTAGTTTTGCAAAGATAGCTTTTTTCTGACATCCCAGAAACATGTAATGAGTGTTAAAGTCATGTTTTCAACAGTTCTCAGCTTCTCAGCAGGAACTCACTGCCTTGTCAGGAAACTCAAATCTGACAGGAATGTGAGCTTTGCAAAGAAAGCTGTATTCTGACATCCCAGGGGCATGAAATGAGGGTTAAAGTCATGTTTTCAACAGTTCTCAGCTTTTTTGACCAGAGCATTGTCAAGAAACTCAAATCTGACAAGAACGTGAGATTTGCAAAGAAAGCTGTTTTATGACATCCCAGAAACATAAAATGAGTGTTAAAGTCATGTTTTCAACAGTACACAGCTTTTTTGATTAGGGCATTGTCAGGAAACTCAAATCTGACAAGAATGTTAGTTTTGCAAAGAAAGCTGTATTCTGACATCCCAGAAACATGAAATGAGTGTTAATGTCATGTTTTCATTAATTCTCAGCTTTTTTGATTAGGGCATTGTCATGAAACTTAAATCTGACAAGAATGTCAGTTTTGCAAAGAAAGCTGTTTTCTGACATCCCAGAAACATGAAATGAGTGTTAAAGTCATGTTTTGAACAGTTCTCAGCTTCTTTACTCGCTGCCTTGTCAGGCAACTCAAATCTGATAGGAATGTGAGTTTAGCAAAGAAAGCTGTATTCTGAACACCAAGGAGAATGAAATGAGGGTTAAAGTCATGTTTTCAACAGTTCTCAGCTTTTTTGATCCGAGCATTGTCAGGAAACTCAAATCTGACAAGAACGTGAGATTTGCAAAGAAAGCTGTATTCTGACATCCTAGGAGCATAAAATGAGTGTTAAAGTCATGTATTCAACAACTCTCAGCTTGTTTGATCAGGGCATTGTCAGGAAACTCAAATCTGGCAGGAATGTGAGTTTTGCAAAAAAAGCTGATTTCTGACATCCCAGAAACATGAAATGAGTGTTAATGTCATGTTTTCATTAATTCTCAACTTTTTTGAGTAGGGCATTGTCAGGAAACTTAATCTGACAAGAATGTCAGTTTTGAAAAGAAAACTGTATTCTGACATCCCAGGGGCATGAAATGAGTGTTAAAGTCATGTTTTCAACAGTTCTCAGCTTCTTTACTCAGTGCCTTGTCAGGAAACTCAAATCTGACAAGAATGTTAGTTTTGCAAAGAAAGCTGTTTTCTGAGATCCCAGAAACATAAAATGAGTGTTAAAGTCATGTTTTCAACAGTTCTCAGCTTTTTTTATCAGGTCATTGTCAGGAATCTCAAATCTAACAAGAATATTAGTTTTGCAAAGAAAGCTGTTTTCTGACATCCCAGAAACATGAAATGAGTGTTAAAGTCATGTTTTCAACAGTTCTCAGCTTTTTTGATCAGAGCATTGTCAGGAAACTCAAATCTGACAAGAATGTTAGTTTTGCAAAGAAAGCTGTTTTCTGACAGCCCAGAAACATGTAATGAGTGTTAAAGTCATGTTTTCAACAGTTCTCAGCTTCTTTACTCACTGCCTTGTCAGGAAACTCAAATCTGACAGGAATGTTAATTTTGCAAAGAAAGCTGTTTTCTGACATCCCAGAATTATGAAATGAGTGTTAATGTCATGTTTTCATTAATTCTCAGCTTTTTTGATTAGGGCATTGTCAGGAAACTCAAATCTGACAAGAATGTTAGTTTTGCAAAGATAGCTGTTTTCTGACATCCCAGAAACATGTAATGAGTGTTAAAGTCATGTTTTCAACAGTTCTCAGCTTCTCAGCAGGAACTCACTGCCTTGTCAGGAAACTCAAATCTGACAGGAATGTTAATTTTGCAAAGAAAGCTGTTTTCTGACATCCCAGAAACATGAAATGAGTGTTAATGTAATGTTTTCAACAGTTCTCAGCTTCTTTACTCGCTGCCTTGTCAGGAAACTCAAATCTGACAGGAATGTGAGTTTTGCAATAAAATGCTGTTTTCTGACATCCCAGAAACATGAAATGAGTGTTAAAGTAATGTTTTCAACAGTTCTCAGCTTCTTTACTCGCTGCCTTGTCAGGAAACTCAAATCTGATAGGAATGTGAGATTTGCAAAGAAAGCTGTATTCTGACATCCTAGGAGCTTAAAATGAGTGTTAAAGTCATGTTTTCATCAGTTCTCAGCTTTTTTGATCAGGGTATTGTCAGGAAACTCAAATCTGACAGGAATGTGAGTTTTGCAAAAAAAAGCTGTTTTCTGACATCCCAGAAACATGTAATGAGTGTTAAAGTCATGTTTTCAACAGTTCTCAGCTTTTTTGATCAGAGTATTGTCAGGAAACTCAAATCTGACAAGAATGTCAATTTTGCAAAGAAAGCTGTTTTCTGACATCCCAGAAACATGAAATGAGTGTTAATGTCATGTTTTCATTAATTCTCAGCTTTTTTGATTAGGGCATTGTCATGAAACTTAAATCTGACAAGAATGTCAGTTTTGCAAAGAAAGCTGTTTTCTGACATGCCAGAAACATGTAATGAGTGTTAAAGTCATGTTTTCAACAGTTCTCAGCTTCATTACTCACTGCCTTGTCAGGAAACTCAAATCTGACAGGAATGTGAGCTTTGCAAACAAAGCTGTATTCTTACCACCCAGGAGCATGAAATGAGGGTTAAAGTCATGTTTTCAACAGTACACAGCTTTTTTGATTAGGGCATTGTCAGGAAACTCAAATCTGACAAGAATGTTAGTTTTGCAAAGAAAGCTGTATTCTGACATCCCAGAAACATGAAATGAGTGTTAAAGTCATGTTTTCATCAGTTCTCAGCTTTTTTGATCAGGGTATTGTCAGGAAACTCAAATCTGACAAGAATGTCAATTTTGCAAAGAAAGCTGTTTTCTGACATCCCAGAAACATGAAATGAGTGTTAAAGTCATGTTTTGAACAGTTCTCAACTTTTTTGAGTAGGGCATTGTCAGGAAACTTAATCTGACAGGAATGTCAATTTTGCAAAGAAAGCTGTTTTCTGACATCCCAGAAACATGAAATGAGTGTTAAAGTCATGTTTTCAACAGTTCTCAGCTTCTTTACTCAGTGCCTTGTCAGGAAACTCAAATCTGACAAGAATGTTAGTTCTGCAAAGAAAGCTGTTTTCTGACAGCCCAGAAACATGTAATGAGTGTTAAAGTCATGTTTTCAACAGTTCTCAGCTTTTTTGATCAGGGAATTGTCAGGAAACTCAAATCTGATAGGAATGTGAGATTTGCAAAGAAAGCTGTATTCTGATATCCCAAGGGCATGAAATGAGTGTTAAAGTCATGTTTTCATCAGTTCTCAGCTTTTTTGATCAGGGCATTGTCAGGAAACTCAAATCTGACAAGAATGTTATTTTTGCAAAGAAAGCTGTTTTCTGACATCCCAAGAGCATGAAATGAGTGTTAAAGTCATTTTTTCATCAGTTCTCAGCTTTTTTGAACAGAGCATTGTCAGGAAACTCAAATCTGATAGGAATGTGAGCTTTGCAAAGAAAGCTGTATTCTGACATCCCAGGAGCATGAAATGAGTGTTAAAGTCATTTTTTCATCAGTTTTCAGCTTTTTTGATCAGAGCATTGTCAGGAAACTCAAATCTGACAAGAATGTTAGTTTTGCAAGGAAAGCTGTTTTCTGACATCCCAGAAACATGTAATGAGTGTTAAAGTCATGTTTTCAACAGTTCTCAGCTTCTTTACTCACTGCCTTGTCAGGAAACTCAAATCTGACAGGAATGTGAGCTTTGCAAAGAAAGCTGTATTCTGACCACGCAGGAGCATGAAATGAGGGTTAAAGTCATGTTTTCAACAGTTCTCAGCTTTTTTGATCAGAGCATTGTCAGGAAACTCAAATCTGACAAGAACGTGAGATTTGAGAAGAAAGCTGTATTCTGACATCCTAGGAGCATAAAATGAGTGTTAATGTCATGTTTTCATTAATTCTCAGCTTTTTTGATTAGGGCATTGTCAGGAAACTCAAATCTGACAAGAATGTTATTTTTGCAAAGAAAGCTGTTTTCTGACATCCCAAGAGCATGAAATGAGTGTTAAAGTCATGTTTTTATCAGTTATCAGCTTTTTTGATCAGGGCATTGTCAGGAAACTCAAATCTGACAGGAATGTGAGCTTTGCAAAGAAAGCTGTTTTCTGACATCCCAGGGGCATGAAATTAGTGTTAAAGTCATGTTTTCAACAGTTCTCAGCTTTTTTTTTCAGGGCATTGTCAGGAAACTCAAATCTGACAAGAATGTTAGTTTTGCAAAGAAAGCTGTATTCTGACATCCCAGGAGCATGAAATGAGTGTTAAAGTCATGTTTCCAACAGTTTTCAGCTTTTTTTATCAGGGCATTGTTAGGAAACTCAAATCTGACAAGAATGTTAGTTTTGCAAAGAAAGCTGTATTCTGACATCCCAGGAGCATGAAATGAGTGTTAAAGTCATTTTTTCATCAGTTCTCAGCTTTTTTGATCAGGGCATTGTCAGGAAACTCAAATCTGACAAGAATGTTAGTTTTGCAAAGAAAGTTGTTTTCTGACATCCCAGGGGCATGAAATGAGTGTTAAAGTCATGTTTTCAACAGTTCTCAGCTTTTTTGATCAGGGCATTGTCATTAAACTCAAATCTAACAAGAATATTAGTTTTGCAAAGAAAGCTGTTTTCTGATATCCCAGAAACATGAAATGAGTGTTAAAGTCATGTTTTCAACAGTTCTCAGCTTTTTTATCAAAGCATTGTCAGGAAACTCAAATCTGACAAAGAAAGCTGTTTTCTGACATCCCAGAAACATGAAATGAGGGTTAAAGTCATGTTTTCACCAGTTCTCAGCTTTTTTGATCAGAGCATTGTCAGGAAACTCAAATCTGACAAGAATGTTAGTTTTGCAAAGAAAGCTGTATTCTGACCACCCAGGAGCATGAAATGAGGGTTAAAGTCATGTTTTCATCAGTTCTCAGCTTTTTTGATTAGGGCATTGTCAGGAAACTCAAATCTGACAAGAATGTTAGTTTTGCAAGGAAAGCTGTTTTCTGACATCCCAGAAACATGTAATGAGTGTTAAAGTCATGTTTTCAACAGTTCTCAGCTTCTTTACTCACTGCCTTGTCAGGAAACTCAAATCTGACAGGAATGTGAGCTTTGCAAAGAAAGCTGTATTCTGACCACGCAGGAGCATGAAATGAGGGTTAAAGTCATGTTTTCAACAGTTCTCAGCTTTTTTGATCAGAGCATTGTCAGGAAACTCAAATCTGACAAGAACGTGAGATTTGAGAAGAAAGCTGTATTCTGACATCCTAGGAGCATAAAATGAGTGTTAATGTCATGTTTTCATTAATTCTCAGCTTTTTTGATTAGGGCATTGTCAGGAAACTCAAATCTGACAAGAATGTTATTTTTGCAAAGAAAGCTGTTTTCTGACATCCCAAGAGCATGAAATGAGTGTTAAAGTCATGTTTTTATCAGTTATCAGCTTTTTTGATCAGGGCATTGTCAGGAAACTCAAATCTGACAGGAATGTGAGCTTTGCAAAGAAAGCTGTTTTCTGACATCCCAGGGGCATGAAATTAGTGTTAAAGTCATGTTTTCAACAGTTCTCAGCTTTTTTTTTCAGGGCATTGTCAGGAAACTCAAATCTGACAAGAATGTTAGTTTTGCAAAGAAAGCTGTATTCTGACATCCCAGGAGCATGAAATGAGTGTTAAAGTCATGTTTCCAACAGTTTTCAGCTTTTTTTATCAGGGCATTGTTAGGAAACTCAAATCTGACAAGAATGTTAGTTTTGCAAAGAAAGCTGTATTCTGACATCCCAGGAGCATGAAATGAGTGTTAAAGTCATTTTTTCATCAGTTCTCAGCTTTTTTGATCAGGGCATTGTCAGGAAACTCAAATCTGACAAGAATGTTAGTTTTGCAAAGAAAGTGTTTTCTGACATCCCAGGGGCATGAAATGAGTGTTAAAGTCATGTTTTCAACAGTTCTCAGCTTTTTTGATCAGGGCATTGTCATTAAACTCAAATCTAACAAGAATATTAGTTTTGCAAAGAAAGCTGTTTTCTGATATCCCAGAAACATGAAATGAGTGTTAAAGTCATGTTTTCAACAGTTCTCAGCTTTTTTATCAAAGCATTGTCAGGAAACTCAAATCTGACAAAGAAAGCTGTTTTCTGACATCCCAGAAACATGAAATGAGTGTTAAAGTCATGTTTTCAACAGTTCTCAGCTTTTTTGATCAGAGCATTGTCAGGAAACTCAAATCTGACAAGAATGTTAGTTTTGCAAAGAAAGCTGTATTCTGACCACCCAGGAGCATGAAATGAGGGTTAAAGTCATGTTTTCATCAGTTCTCAGCTTTTTTGATTAGGGCATTGTCAGGAAACTCAAATCTGACAAGAATGTTAGTTTTGCAAAGAATGCTGTATTCTGACATCCCAGGAGCATGAAATGAGTGTTAAAGTCATTTTTTCATCAGTTCTCAGCTTTTTTGATGAGGGCATTGTCAGGAAACTCAAATCTAACAAGAATGTTAGTTTTGCAAAGAAAGCTGTTTTCTGACATCCCAGAAACATGAAATGAGTGTTAAAGTCATGTTTTCAACAGTTCTCAGCTTCTTTACTCACTGCCTTGTCAGGAAACTCAAATCTGACAGGAATGTGAGTTTTGCAAAAAAAAGCTGTTTTCTGGCATCCCAGAAACATTACTTGAGTGTTATTGTCATTTTTTCATTAATTCTCAGCTTTTTTGATTAGGGCATTGTCAGGAAACTTAATCTGACAAGAATTTCAGTTTTGCAAAAAAAAAGCTGTTTTCTGACATCCCAGAAACTTGAAATGAGTGTTAAAGTCATGTTTTCAACAGTTCTCAGCTTCTTTACTCAGTGCCTTGTCAGGAAACTCAAATCTGACAAGAATGTTAGTTTTGCAAAGAAAGCTGTTTTCTGACATCCCAGAAACATGTAATGAGTGTTAAAGTCATGTTTTCAACAGTTCTCAGCTTCTTTACTCACTGCCTTGTCAGGAAACTCAAATCTGACAGGAATGTGAGCATTGCAAAGAAAGCTGTATTCTGACATCCCAGGGGCATGAAATGAGTGTTAAAGTCATGTTTTCATCAGTTCTCAGCTTTTTTGATCAGAGCATTGTCAGGAAACTCATATCTGACAAGAATGTTAGTTTTGCAATGAAAGCTGTTTTCTGACATCCCAGAAACTTGTAATGAGTGTTAAAGTCATGTTTTCAACAGTACTCAGCTTCTTTACTCATTGCCTTGTCAGGAAACTCAAATCTGACAGGAATGTGAGTTTTGCAAAGAAAGCTGTTTTCAGATATTCCAAGAGCATGAAATGAGTGTTAAAGTAATTTTTTCATCAGTTCTCAGCTTTTTTGATCAGGGCATTGTCAGGAAACTCAAATCTGACAAGAATGTTAGTTTTGAAAAGAAAGCTGTATTCTGACATCCCAGAAACAAGAAATGAGTGTTAAAGTCATGTTTTCAACAGTTCTCAGCTTTTTTGATCAGAGCATTGTCAGGAAACTCAAATCTGACAAGAATGTTAGTTTTGCAAAGAAAGCTGTTTTCTGACATCCCAGAAACATGTAATGAGTGTTAAAGTCATGTTTTCAACAGTTCTCAGCTTCTTTACTCAGTGCCTTGTCAGGAAACTCAAATCTGACAAGAATGTTAGTTTTGCAAAGAAAGCTGTTTTATGACATCCCAGAAGCATAAAATGAGTGTTAAAGTCATGTTTTCAACAGTACTCAGCTTCTTTACTCATTCCCTTGTCAGGAAACTCAAATCTGACAGGAATGTGAGTTTTGCAAAGAAAGCTGTTTTCAGACATTCCAAGAGCATGAAATGAGTGTTAAAGTAATTTTTTCATCAGTTCTCAGCTTTTTTGATCAGGGCATTGTCAGGAAACTCAAATCTGACAAGAATGTTAGTTTTGAAAAGAAAGCTGTATTCTGACATCCCAGAAACAAGAAATGAGTGTTAAAGTCATGTTTTCAACAGTTCTCAGCTTTTTTGATCAGAGCATTGTCAGGAAACTCAAATCTGACAAGAATGTTAGTTTTGCAAAGAAAGCTGTTTTCTGACATCCCAGAAACATGAAATGAGTGTTAAAGTCATGTTTTCATCAGTTCTCAGCTTTTTTGATCAGAGCATTGTCAGGAAACTCATATCTGACAAGAATGTTAGTTTTGCAATGAAAGCTGTTTTCTGACATCCCAGAAACTTGTAATGAGTGTTAAAGTCATGTTTTCAACAGTACTCAGCTTCTTTACTCATTCCCTTGTCAGGAAACTCAAATCTGACAGGAATGTGAGTTTTGCAAAGAAAGCTGTTTTCAGACATTCCAAGAGCATGAAATGAGTGTTAAAGTAATTTTTTCATCAGTTCTCAGCTTTTTTGATCAGGGCATTGTCAGGAAACTCAAATCTGACAAGAATGTTAGTTTTGAAAAGAAAGCTGTATTCTGACATCCCAGAAACAAGAAATGAGTGTTAAAGTCATGTTTTCAACAGTTCTCAGCTTTTTTGATCAGAGCATTGTCAGGAAACTCAAATCTGACAAGAATGTTAGTTTTGCAAAGAAAGCTGTTTTCTGACATCCCAGAAACATGTAATGAGTGTTAAAGTCATGTTTTCAACAGTTCTCAGCTTCTTTACTCACTGCCTTGTCAGGAAACTCAAATCTGACAGGAATGTGAGTTTTGCAAAAAAAAGCTGTTTTCTGGCATCCCAGAAACATTACTTGAGTGTTATTGTCATTTTTTCATTAATTCTCAGCTTTTTTGATTAGGGCATTGTCAGGAAACTCAAATCTGACAAGAATGTTAGTTTTGCAAAGAAAGCTGTTTTCTGACATCCCAGAAACATGTAATGAGTGTTAAAGTCATGTTTTCAACAGTTCTCAGCTTCTTTACTCACTGCCTTGTCAGGAAACTCAAATCTGACAGGAATGTGAGCATTGCAAAGAAAGCTGTATTCTGACATCCCAGGGGCATGAAATGAGTGTTAAAGTCATGTTTTCATCAGTTCTCAGCTTTTTTGATCAGAGCATTGTCAGGAAACTCAAATCTGACAAGAATGTTAGTTTTGCAATGAAAGCTGTTTTCTGACATCCCAGAAACTTGTAATGAGTGTTAAAGTCATGTTTTCAACTGTTCTAAGCTTCTTTACTCATTGCCTTGTCCGGAAACTCAAATCTGACAGGAATGTGAGCTTTGCAAAGAAAGCTGTTTTCTGACATCCAAGAGCATGAAATGAGTGTTAAAGTAATTTTTCATCAGTTCTCAGCTTTTTTGATCAGGGCATTGTCAGGAAACTCAAATCTGACAAGAATGTTAGTTTTGAAAAGAAAGCTGTATTCTGACATCCCAGAAACATGACATGAGTGTTAATGTCATGTTTTCATTAATTCTCAGCTTTTTTGATTAGGGCATTGTCAGGAAACTTAAATCTGACAAGAATGTCAGTTTTGCAAAGAAAGCTGTATTCTGACATCCCAAGGGCATGAAATGAGTGTTAAAGTCATGTTTTCAACAGTTCTCAGCTTTTTTGATCAGAGCATTGTCAGGAAACTCAAATCTGACAAGAATGTTAGTTTTGCAAAGAAAGCTGTATTCTGACATCCCAGGAGCATGAAATGAGTGTTAAAGTCATGTTTTCATTAATTCTCAGCTTTTTTGATTAGGGCATTGTCAGGAAACTCAAATCTGACAAGAATGTTAGTTTTGCAAAGAAAGCTGTATTCTGACATCCGAGAAACATGAAATGAGTGTTAAAGTCATGTTTTCAACAGTTCTCAGCTTTTTTGATCAGAGCATTGTCATGAAACTCAAATCTGACAAGAATGTTAGTTTTGCAAAGAAAGCTGTTTTCTGACATCCCAGAAACATGTAATGAGTGTTAAAGTCATGTTTTCAACAGTTCTCAGCTTCTTTACTCACTGCCTTGTCAGGAAACTCAAATCTGACAAGAATGTTAGTTTTGCAAAGAAAGCTGTTTTATGACATCCCAGAAACATAAAATGAGTGTTAAAGTCATGTTTTCAACAGTTCTCAGCTTTTTTGATCAGAGCATTGTCAGGAAACTCAAATCTGACAAGAATGTTAGTTTTGCAAAGAAAGCTGTTTTCTGACATCCCAGAAACATGTAATGAGTGTTAAAGTCATGTTTTTAAGAGTTCTCAGCTTCTTTACTCACTGCCTTGTCAGGAAACTCAAATCTGACAGGAATGTGAGCTTTGCAAAGAAAGCTGTATTCTGACCACCCAGGAGCATGAAATGAGGGTTAAAGTCATGTTTTCAACAGTTCTCAGCTTTTTTGATCAGAGCATTGTCAGGAAACTCAAATCTGACAAGAACGTTAGATTTGCAAAGAAAGCTGTATTCTGACATCCTAGGAGCATAAAATGAGTGTTAAAGTCATGTTTTCATCAGTTCTCAGCTTTTTTGATCAGGGCATTGTCAGGAAACTCAAATCTGACAGGAATGTGAGTTTTGCAAAAAAACGCTGTTTTCTGACATCCCAGAAACATTACATGAGTGTTAATGTCATGTTTTCCTTAATTCTCAGCTTTTTTGATTAGGGCATTGTCAGGAAACTTAAATCTGACAAGAATGTCAGTTTTGCAAAGAAAGCTGTATTCTGACATCCCAGGGGCATGAAATGAGTGTTAAAGTCATGTTTTCAACAGTTCTCAGCTTTTTTGTTCAGGGCATTGTCAGGAAACTCAAATCTGACAGGAATGTGAGCTTTGCAAAGAAAGCTGTATTCTGACATCCCAGGGGCATGAAATGAGTGTTAAAGTCATGTTTTCATCAGTTCTCAGCTTTTTTGATCAGGGCATTGTCAGAAAACTCAAATCTGACAAGAATGTTAGTTTTGCAAAGAAAGCTGTATTCTGACATCCCAGGAGCATGAAATGAGTGTTAAAGTCATGTTTTCAACAGTTCTCAGCTTCTTTACTCAGTGCCTTGTCAGGAAACTCAAATCTGACAAGAATGTTAGTTTTGCAAAGAAAGCTGTTTTATGACATCCCAGAAACATAAAATGAGTGTTAAAGTCATGTTTTCAACAGTTCTCAGCTTCTTTACTCATTGCCTTGTCAGGAAACTCAAATCTGACAGGAATGTCAGCTTTGCAAAGAAAGCTGTATTCTGACATCCCAGGGGCATGAAATGAGTGTTAAAGTCATGTTTTCATCAGTTCTCAGCTTTTTTGATCAGGGCATTGTCAGAAAACTCAAATCTGACAAGAATGTTAGTTTTGCAAAGAAAGCTGTATTCTGACATCCCAGGAGCATGAAATGAGTGTTAAAGTCATTTTTTCATCAGTTCTCAGCTTTTTTGATCAGGGAATTGTCAGGAAACTCAAATCTGACAAGAATGTTAATTTTGCAAAGAAAGCTGTATTCTGAACACCAAGGAGAATGAAATGAGGGTTAAAGTCATGTTTTCAACAGTTCTCAGCTTTTTTGATCAGGCATTGTCAGGAAACTCAAATCTGACAAGAATGTGAGTTTGAAAAGAAAGCTGTATTTTGACATCCCAGGAGCATGAAATGAGTGTTAAAGTCATTTTTCATCAGTTCTCAGCTTTTTTGATCAGGGCATTGTCAGGAAACTCAAATCTGACAAGAATGTTAGTTTTGCAAAGAAAGCTGTTTTCTGACATCCCAGAAACATGTAATGAGTGTTAAAGTCATGTTTTCAACAGTTCTCAGCTTCTTTACTCATTGCCTTGTCAGGAAACTCAAATCTGACAGGAATGTGAGTTTTGCAAAGAAAGCTGTATTCTGACATCCCAGGGGCATGAAATGAGTGTTAAAGTCATGTTTTCATCAGTTCTCAGCTTTTTTGATCAGAGCATTGTCAGGAAACTCAAATCTGACAAGAATGTTAGTTTTGCAAAGAAAGCTGTTTTCTGACATCCCAGAAACATGTAATGAGTGTTAAAGTCATGTTTTCAACAGTTCTCAGCTTCTTTACTCATTGCCTTGTCAGGAAACTCAAATCTGACAGGAATGTGAGTTTGCAAAGAAAGCTGTTTTCTGACATCCCAGAAACATGAAATGAGTGTTAAAGTCATGTTTTCACCAGTTCTCAGCTTTTTTGATCAGAGCATTGTCAGGAAACTCAAATCTGACAAGAATGTCAGTTTTGCAAAGAAAGCTGTATTCTGACATCCCAGGGGCATGAAATGAGTGTTAAAGTCATGTTTTCAACAGTTCTCAGCTTTTTTGATCAGAGCATTGTCAGGAAACTCAAACCTGACAAGAATGTTAGTTTTGCAAAGAAAGCTGTATTCTGACCACCCAGGAGCATGAAATGAGGGTTAAAGTCATGTTTCCATCAGTTCTCAGCTTTTTTGATTAGGGCATTGTCAGGAAACTCAAATCTGACAAGAATGTTATTTTTGCAAAGAAAGCTGTTTTCTGACATCCCAGGGGCATGAAATGAGTGTTAAAGTCATGTTTTCATCAGTTCTCAGCTTTTTTGATCAGGGAATTGTCAGGAAACTCAAATCTGACAAAAATGTTAATTTTGCAAATAAAGCTGTATTCTGAACACCAAGGAGAATGAAATGAGGGTTAAAGTCATGTTTTCAACAGTTCTCAGCTTTTATGATCAGAGCATTGTCAGGAAACTCAAATCTGACAAGAACGTGAGATTTGCAAAGAAAGCTGTATTCTGACATCCCAGGGGCATGAAATGAGTGTTAAAGTCATGTTTTCAACAGTTCTCAGCTTTTTTGTTCAGGGCATTGTCAGGAAACTCAAATCTGACAAGAATGTTAGTTTTGCAAAGAAAGCTGTTTTCTGACATCCCAGAAACATGTAATGAGTGTTAAAGTCATGTTTTCAACAGTTCTCAGCTTTTTATCACTGCTTGTCAGGAAACTCAAATCTGACAAGAATGTTAGTTTTGCAAAGAAAGCTGTTTTCTGACATCCCAGAAACATAAAATGAGTGTTAAAGTCATGTTTTCAACAGTTCTCAGCTTTTTTGATCAGAGCATTGTCAGGAAACTCAAATCTGACAAGAATGTTAGTTTTGCAAAGAAAGCTGTTTTCTGACATCCCAGAAACATGTAATGAGTGTTAAAGTCATGTTTTCAACAGTTCTCAGCTTCTTTACTCACTGCCTTGTCAGGAAACTCAAATCTGACAGGAATGTGAGCTTTGCAAAGAAAGCTGTATTCTGACATCCCAGAAACATGAAATGAGTGTTAATGTCATGTTTTCATTAATTCTCAGCTTTTTTGATTAGGGCATTGTCAGGAAACTCAAATCTGACAAGAATGTTAGTTTTGCAAAGAAAGCTGTATTCTGACATCCCAGAAACATGAAATGAGTGTTAAAGTCATGTTTTCATCAGTTCTCAGCTTTTTTGATCAGGGCATTGTCAGGAAACTCAAATCTGACAGGAATGTGAGTTTTGCAAAAAAAGCTGTTTTCTGACATCCCAGAAACATGAAATGAGTGTTAAAGTCATGTTTTCATCAGTTCTCAGCTTTTTTGATCAGGGCATTGTCAGGAAACTCAAATCTGACAAGAATGTTAGTTTTGCAAAGAAAGCTGTTTTCTGACATCCCAGAAACATGAAATGAGTGTTAAAGTCATGTTTTCAACAGTTCTCAGCTTTTTTGATCAGGGCATTGTCAGGAAACTCAAATCTGACAAGAATGTTAGTTTTGCAAAGAAAGCTGTATTCTGACATCCCAGGAGCATGAAATGAGTGTTAAAGTCATGTTTTCATCAGTTCTCAGCTTTTTTGATCAGGGCATTGTCAGGAAACTCAAATCTGACAAGAATGTTAGTTTTGCAAAGAAAGCTGTTTCTGACATCCCAGAAACATGAAATGAGTGTTAAAGTCATGTTTTCAACAGTTCTCAGCTTTTTATCAGGGCCTTGTCAGGAAACTCAAATCTGACAAGAATGTTAGTTTTGCAAAGAAAGCTGTTTCTGACATCCCAGAAACATGAAATGAGTGTTAAAGTCATGTTTTCATCAGTTCTCAGCTTTTTGATCAGGGCATTGTCAGGAAACTCAAATCTGACAAGAATGTTAGTTTTGCAAAGAAAGCTGTATTCTGACATCCCAGAAACATGAAATGAGTGTTAAAGTCATGTTTTCATCAGTTCTCAGCTTTTTTGATCAGGGCATTGTCAGGAAACTCAAATCTGACAGGAATGTGAGTTTTGCAAAGAAAGCTGTTTTCTGACATCCCAGGGGCATGAAATGAGTGTTAAAGTCATGTTTTCAACAGTTCTCAGCTTTTTTGATCAGAGCATTGTCAGGAAACTCAAATCTGACAAGAATGTTAGTTTTGCAAAGAAAGCTGTTTTCTGACATCCCAGAAACATGTAATGAGTGTTAAAGTCATGTTTTCAACAGTTCTCAGCTTTTTGATCAGGGCATTGTCAGGAAACTCAAATCTGACAAGAATGTTAGTTTTGCAAAGAAAGCTGTTTTCTGACATCCCAGGGGCATGAAATGAGTGTTAAAGTCATGTTTTCATCAGTTCTCAGCTTTTTTGATCAGGGCATTGTCAGGAAACTCAAATCTGACAAGAATGTTAGTTTTGCAAAGAAAGCTGTATTCTGACACCAGGAGAATGAAATGAGTGTTAAAGTCATGTTTTCAACAGTTCTCAGCTTTTTTGATCAGAGCATTGTCAGGAAACTCAAATCTGACAAGAATGTTAGTTTTGCAAAGAAAGCTGTATTCTGACATCCCAGGAACATGAAATGAGTGTTAAAGTCATGTTTTCATCAGTTCTCAGCTTTTTTGATCAGGGCATTGTCAGGAAACTCAAATCTGACAAGAATGTTAGTTTTGCAAAGAAAGCTGTTTTCTGACATCCCAGAAACATGAAATGAGTGTTAAAGTCATGTTTTCAACAGTTCTCAGCTTCTTTACTCACTGCCTTGTCAGGAAACTCAAATCTGACAAGAATGTTAGTTTTGCAAAGAAAGCTGTTTTCTGACATCCCAGAAACATGAAATGAGTGTTAAAGTCATGTTTTCAACAGTTCTCAGCTTTTTTGATCAGGCATTGTCAGGAAACTCAAATCTGACAAGAATGTTAGTTTTGCAAAGAAAGCTGTTTTCTGACATCCCAGAAACATGTAATGAGTGTTAAAGTCATGTTTTCAACAGTTCTCAGCTTCTTTACTCACTGCCTTGTCAGGAAACTCAAATCTGACAGGAATGTTAGTTTTGCAAAGAAAGCTGTATTCTGACATCCCAGAAACATGAAATGAGTGTTAAAGTCATGTTTTCATTAGTTCTCAGCTTTTTGATCAGGGCATTGTCAGGAAACTCAAATCTGACAAGAATGTTAGTTTTGCAAAGAAAGCTGTATTCTGACATCCCAGAAACATGAAATGAGTGTTAAAGTCATGTTTTCAACAGTTCTCAGCTTTTTGATCAGGGCATTGTCAGGAAACTCAAATCTGACAGGAATGTGAGTTTTGCAAAGAAAGCTGTTTTCTGACATCCCAGAAACATGAAATGAGTGTTAAAGTCATGTTTTCATCAGTTCTCAGCTTTTTGATCAGGGCATTGTCAGGAAACTCAAATCTGACAAGAATGTTAGTTTTGCAAAGAAAGCTGTTTTCTGACATCCCAGAAACATGAAATGAGTGTTAAAGTCATGTTTTCAACAGTTCTCAGCTTTTTTGATCAGGGCATTGTCAGGAAACTCAAATCTGACAAGAATGTTAGTTTTGCAAAGAAAGCTGTATTCTGACATCCCAGGAGCATGAAATGAGTGTTAAAGTCATGTTTTCATCAGTTCTCAGCTTTTTTGATCAGGGCATTGTCAGGAAACTCAAATCTGACAAGAATGTTAGTTTTGCAAAGAAAGCTGTTTTCTGACATCCCAGAAACATGAAATGAGTGTTAAAGTCATGTTTTCAACAGTTCTCAGCTTCTTTGATCAGGGCATTGTCAGGAAACTCAAATCTGACAAGAATGTTAGTTTTGCAAAGAAAGCTGTTTTCTGACATCCCAGAAACATGAAATGAGTGTTAAAGTCATGTTTTCATAGTTCTCAGCTTTTTGATCAGGGCATTGTCAGGAAACTCAAATCTGACAAGAATGTTAGTTTTGCAAAGAAAGCTGTATTCTGACATCCCAGAAACATGAAATGAGTGTTAAAGTCATGTTTTCAACAGTTCTCAGCTTTTTTGATCAGGGCATTGTCAGGAAACTCAAATCTGACAAGAATGTGAGTTTTGCAAAGAAAGCTGTTTTCTGACATCCCAGGGCATGAAATGAGTGTTAAAGTCATGTTTTCAACAGTTCTCAGCTTTTTGATCAGGGCATTGTCAGGAAACTCAAATCTGACAAGAATGTTAGTTTTGCAAAGAAAGCTGTTTTCTGACATCCCAGAAACATGAAATGAGTGTTAAAGTCATGTTTTCAACAGTTCTCAGCTTTTTTGATCAGGGCATTGTCAGGAAACTCAAATCTGACAAGAATGTTAGTTTTGCAAAGAAAGCTGTTTTCTGACATCCCAGAAACATGAAATGAGTGTTAAAGTCATGTTTTCAACAGTTCTCAGCTTTTTTGATCAGGGCATTGTCAGGAAACTCAAATCTGACAAGAATGTTAGTTTTGCAAAGAAAGCTGTATTCTGACATCCCAGGAGCATGAAATGAGTGTTAAAGTCATGTTTTCATCAGTTCTCAGCTTTTTTGATCAGGGCATTGTCAGGAAACTCAAATCTGACAAGAATGTTAGTTTTGCAAAGAAAGCTGTTTTCTGACATCCCAGAACATGAAATGAGTGTTAAAGTCATGTTTTCATCAGTTCTCAGCTTTTTTGATCAGGGCATTGTCAGGAAACTCAAATCTGACAAGAATGTTAGTTTTGCAAAGAAAGCTGTATTCTGACATCCCAGGGGCATGAAATGAGTGTTAAAGTCATGTTTTCAACAGTTCTCAGCTTTTTGATCAGGGCATTGTCAGGAAACTCAAATCTGACAAGAATGTTAGTTTTGCAAAGAAAGCTGTTTTCTGACATCCCAGAAACATGAAATGAGTGTTAAAGTCATGTTTTCAACAGTTCTCAGCTTTTTTATCAGGGCTTGTCAGGAAACTCAAATCTGACAGGAATGTGAGTTTTGCAAAGAAAGCTGTTTTCTGACATCCCAGAAACATGAAATGAGTGTTAAAGTCATGTTTTCATCAGTTCTCAGCTTTTTGATCAGGGCATTGTCAGGAAACTCAAATCTGACAAGAATGTTAGTTTTGCAAAGAAAGCTGTATTCTGACATCCAGGAGCATGAAATGAGTGTTAAAGTCATGTTTTCAACAGTTCTCAGCTTTTTTGATCAGAGCATTGTCAGGAAACTCAAATCTGACAAGAATGTTAGTTTTGCAAAGAAAGCTGTATTCTGACATCCCAGGAGCATGAAATGAGTGTTAAAGTCATGTTTTCATCAGTTCTCAGCTTTTTTGATCAGGGCATTGTCAGGAAACTCAAATCTGACAAGAATGTTAGTTTTGCAAAGAAAGCTGTTTTCTGACATCCCAGAAACATGAATGAGTGTTAAAGTCATGTTTTCAACAGTTCTCAGCTTCTTTACTCACTGCATTGTCAGGAAACTCAAATCTGACAAGAATGTTAGTTTTGCAAAGAAAGCTGTTTTCTGACATCCCAGAAACATGAAATGAGTGTTAAAGTCATGTTTTCAACAGTACTCAGCTTTTTTGATCAGGGCATTGTCAGGAAACTCAAATCTGACAAGAATGTCAGTTTTGCAAAGAAAGCTGTATTCTGACCTCCCAGGAGCATCAAATGAGTGTTAAAGTAATTTTTTCATCAGTTCTCAGCTTTTTTGATCAGGGCATTGTCAGGAAACTCAAATCTGACAAGAATGTTAGTTTTGAAAAGAAAGCTGTATTCTGACATCCCAGAAACAAGAAATGAGTTTTAAAGTCATGTTTTCAACAGTTCTCAGCTTTTTTGATCAGAGCATTGTCAGGAAACTCAAATCTGACAAGAATGTTAGTTTTGCAAAGAAAGCTGTTTTCTGACATCCCAGAAACATGAATGAGTGTTAAAGTCATGTTTTCAACAGTTCTCAGCTTTTTTATCAGGGCATTGTCAGGAAACTCAAATCTGACAAGAATGTTAGTTTTGCAAAGAAAGCTGTTTTCTGACATCCCAGAAACATGAAATGAGTGTTAAAGTCATGTTTTCAACAGTTCTCAGCTTTTTTGATCAGGGCATTGTCAGGAAACTCAAATCTGACAAGAATGTTAGTTTTGCAAAGAAAGCTGTTTTCTGACATCCCAGAAACATGAAATGAGTGTTAAAGTCATGTTTTCAACAGTTCTCAGCTTTTTATCAGGGCATTGTCAGGAAACTCAAATCTGACAGGAATGTGAGTTTTGCAAAGAAAGCTGTATTCTGACATCCCAGGGGCATGAAATGAGTGTTAAAGTCATGTTTTCATCAGTTCTCAGCTTTTTTGATCAGGGCATTGTCAGGAAACTCAAATCTGACAAGAATGTTAGTTTTGCAAAGAAAGCTGTTTTCTGACATCCCAGAAACATGAAATGAGTGTTAAAGTCATGTTTTCAACAGTTCTCAGCTTTTTATCAGGGCATTGTCAGGAAACTCAAATCTGACAGAATGTGAGTTTTGCAAAGAAAGCTGTTTCTGACATCCCAGAGCATGAAATGAGTGTTAAAGTCATGTTTTCATCAGTTCTCAGCTTTTTTGATCAGGGCATTGTCAGGAAACTCAAATCTGACAAGAATGTTAATTTTGCAAAGAAAGCTGTTTTCTGACATCCCAGAAACATGAAATGAGTGTTAATGTCATGTTTTCATTAATTCTCAGCTTTTTTGATTAGGGCATTGTCAGGAAACTTAAATCTGACAAGAATGTCAGTTTTGCAAAGAAAGCTGTTTTCTGACCACCCAGGAGCATGAAATGAGGGTTAAAGTCATGTTTTCATCAGTTCTCAGCTTTTTTGATCAGGGCATTGTCAGGAAACTCAAATCTGACAAGAATGTTAGTTTTGCAAAGAAAGCTGTATTCTGACATCCCAGAAACAAGAAATGAGTGTTAAAGTCATGTTTTCAACAGTTCTCAGCTTTTTTGATCAGAGCATTGTCAGGAAACTCAAATCTGACAAGAATGTTAGTTTTGCAAAGAAAGCTGTTTTCTGACATCCCAGAAACATGTAATGAGTGTTAAAGTCATGTTTTCAACAGTTCTCAGCTTTTTTATCAGCATTGTCAGGAAACTCAAATCTGACAAGAATGTTAGTTTTGCAAAGAAAGCTGTTTTCTGACATCCCAGAAACATGAAATGAGTGTTAAAGTCATGTTTTCAACAGTTCTCAGCTTTTTTGATCAGGGCATTGTCAGGAAACTCAAATCTGACAAGAATGTTAGTTTTGCAAAGAAAGCTGTTTTCTGACATCCCAGAAACATGTAATGAGTGTTAAAGTCATGTTTTCAAGTTCTCAGCTTTTTATCACTGCCTTGTCAGGAAACTCAAATCTGACAGGAATGTGAGTTTTGCAAAGAAAGCTGTATTCTGACATCCCAGGAGCATGAAATGAGTGTTAAAGTCATGTTTTCAACAGTTCTCAGCTTTTTTGATCAGGGCATTGTCAGGAAACTCAAATCTGACAAGAACGTGAGATTTGCAAAGAAAGCTGTATTCTGACATCCCAGGGGCATGAAATGAGTGTTAAAGTCATGTTTTCAACAGTTCTCAGCTTTTTTGTTCAGGGCATTGTCAGGAAACTCAAATCTAACAAGAATGTGAGTTTTGCAAAAAAACGCTGTTTTCTGACATCCCAGAAACATGAAATGAGTGTTAAAGTCATGTTTTCATCAGTTCTCAGCTTCTTTGATCAGGGCATTGTCAGGAAACTCAAATCTGACAAGAATGTTAGTTTTGCAAAGAAAGCTGTATTCTGACATCCCAGGAGCATGAAATGAGTGTTAAAGTCATTTTTTCATCAGTTCTCAGCTTTTTTGATCAGGGCATTGTCAGGAAACTCAAATCTGACAAGAATGTTAGTTTTGCAAAGAAAGCTGTATTCTGACATCCCAGGGGCATGAAATGAGTGTTAAAGTCATGTTTTCATCAGTTCTCAGCTTTTTTGATCAGGGCATTGTCAGGAAACTCAAATCTGACAAGAATGTTAGTTTTGCAAAGAAAGCTGTATTCTGACATCCCAGGGGCATGAAATGAGTGTTAAAGTCATGTTTTCAACAGTTCTCAGCTTTTTTGATCAGGCATTGTCAGGAAACTCAAATCTGACAAGAATGTTAGTTTTGCAAAGAAAGCTGTATTCTGACATCCCAGGAGCATGAAATGAGTGTTAAAGTCATGTTTTCAACAGTTCTCAGCTTTTTGATCAGGGCATTGTCAGGAAACTCAAATCTGACAAGAATGTTAGTTTTGCAAAGAAAGCTGTATTCTGACATCCCAGGAACATGAAATGAGTGTTAAAGTCATGTTTTCAACAGTTCTCAGCTTTTTTATCACTGCCTTGTCAGGAAACTCAAATCTGACAGGAATGTTAGTTTTGCAAAGAAAGCTGTATTCTGACATCCCAGGGGCATGAAATGAGTGTTAAAGTCATGTTTTCATCAGTTCTCAGCTTTTTTGATCAGGGCATTGTCAGGAAACTCAAATCTGACAAGAATGTTAGTTTTGCAAAGAAAGCTGTTTTCTGACATCCCAGAAACATGAAATGAGTGTTAAAGTCATGTTTTCAACAGTTCTCAGCTTTTTGATCAGGGCATTGTCAGGAAACTCAAATCTGACAGAATGTTAGTTTTGCAAAGAAAGCTGTTTTCTGACATCCCAAGAACATGAAATGAGTGTTAAAGTCATGTTTTCATCAGTTCTCAGCTTTTTGATCAGGGCATTGTCAGGAAACTCAAATCTGACAAGAATGTTAGTTTTGCAAAGAAAGCTGTTTTCTGACATCCCAGAAACATGAAATGAGTGTTAAAGTCATGTTTTCAACAGTTCTCAGCTTCTTTATCAGGGCATTGTCAGGAAACTCAAATCTGACAAGAATGTTAGTTTTGCAAAGAAAGCTGTATTCTGACATCCCAGGAGCATGAAATGAGTGTTAAAGTCATGTTTTCATCAGTTCTCAGCTTTTTGATCAGGGCATTGTCAGGAAACTCAAATCTGACAAGAATGTTAGTTTTGCAAAGAAAGCTGTATTCTGACATCCCAGAAACATGAAATGAGTGTTAAAGTCATGTTTTCAACAGTTCTCAGCTTTTTTGATCAGGGCATTGTCAGGAAACTCAAATCTGACAAGAATGTTAGTTTTGCAAAGAAAGCTGTTTTCTGACATCCCAGAAACATGAAATGAGTGTTAAAGTCATGTTTTCAACAGTTCTCAGCTTTTTATCAGGGCATTGTCAGGAAACTCAAATCTGACAAGAATGTTAGTTTTGCAAAGAAAGCTGTTTTCTGACATCCCAGAAACATGAAATGAGTGTTAAAGTCATGTTTTCAACAGTTCTCAGCTTTTTTGATCAGGCATTGTCAGGAAACTCAAATCTGACAAGAATGTTAGTTTTGCAAAGAAAGCTGTTTTCTGACATCCCAGAAACATGAAATGAGTGTTAAAGTCATGTTTTCAACAGTTCTCAGCTTCTTTATCAGGGCCTTGTCAGGAAACTCAAATCTGACAGGAATGTGAGTTTTGCAAAGAAAGCTGTATTCTGACATCCCAGGAGCATGAAATGAGTGTTAAAGTCATGTTTTCAACAGTTCTCAGCTTTTTTGATCAGGGCATTGTCAGGAAACTCAAATCTGACAAGAATGTTAGTTTTGCAAAGAAAGCTGTATTCTGACATCCCAGGAGCATGAAATGAGTGTTAAAGTCATGTTTTCATCAGTTCTCAGCTTTTTTGATCAGGGCATTGTCAGGAAACTCAAATCTGACAGAATGTGAGTTTTGCAAAAAAGCTGTTTTCTGACATCCCAGAAACATGAAATGAGTGTTAAAGTCATGTTTTCAAGTTCTCAGCTTTTTTGATCAGGGCATTGTCAGGAAACTTAAATCTGACAAGAATGTCAGTTTTGCAAAGAAAGCTGTATTCTGACATCCCAGGGGCATGAAATGAGTGTTAAAGTCATGTTTTCAACAGTTCTCAGCTTTTTTGATTAGGGCATTGTCAGGAAACTTAAATCTGACAAGAATGTCAGTTTTGCAAAGAAAGCTGTATTCTGACATCCCAGGGGCATGAAATGAGTGTTAAAGTCATGTTTTCATCAGTTCTCAGCTTTTTTGATCAGGGCATTGTCAGAAAACTCAAATCTGACAAGAATGTTAGTTTTGCAAAGAAAGCTGTATTCTGACATCCCAGGAGCATGAAATGAGTGTTATAGTCATGTTTTCAACAGTTCTCAGCTTTTTTGATCAGGGCTTGTCAGGAAACTCAAATCTGACAAGAATGTTAGTTTTGCAAAGAAAGCTGTTTTCTGACATCCCAGAAACATGAAATGAGTGTTAAAGTCATGTTTTCAACAGTTCTCAGCTTTTTTATCAGGGCATTGTCAGGAAACTCAAATCTGACAAGAATGTTAGTTTTGCAAAGAAAGCTGTATTCTGACATCCCAGGGGCATGAAATGAGTGTTAAAGTCATGTTTTCATCAGTTCTCAGCTTTTTTGATCAGGCATTGTCAGGAAACTCAAATCTGACAAGAATGTTAGTTTTGCAAAGAAAGCTGTATTCTGACATCCCAGGAGCATGAAATGAGTGTTAAAGTCATGTTTTCATCAGTTCTCAGCTTTTTTGATCAGGGCATTGTCAGGAAACTCAAATCTGACAAGAATGTTAGTTTTGCAAAGAAAGCTGTTTCTGACATCCCAGGAGCATGAAATGAGTGTTAAAGTCATGTTTTCAACAGTTCTCAGCTTTTTTGATCAGGGCATTGTCAGGAAACTCAAATCTGACAAGAATGTTAGTTTTGCAAAGAAAGCTGTATTCTGACATCCCAGGAACATGAAATGAGTGTTAAAGTCATGTTTTCAACAGTTCTCAGCTTTTTGATCAGGGCATTGTCAGGAAACTCAAATCTGACAAGAATGTTAGTTTTGCAAAGAAAGCTGTATTCTGACATCCCAGAAACATGAAATGAGTGTTAAAGTCATGTTTTCATCAGTTCTCAGCTTTTTTGATCAGGGCATTGTCAGGAAACTCAAATCTGACAAGAATGTTAGTTTTGCAAAGAAAGCTGTTTCTGACATCCCAGAAACATGAAATGAGTGTTAAAGTCATGTTTTCATCAGTTCTCAGCTTTTTTGATCAGGGCATTGTCAGGAAACTCAAATCTGACAAGAATGTTAGTTTTGCAAAGAAAGCTGTTTTCTGACATCCCAGAAACATGAAATGAGTGTTAAAGTCATGTTTTCATTAATTCTCAGCTTTTTTGATTAGGGCATTGTCAGGAAACTCAAATCTGACAAGAATGTTAGTTTTGCAAAGAAAGCTGTATTCTGACATCCCAGGGCATGAAATGAGTGTTAAAGTCATGTTTTCAACAGTTCTCAGCTTTTTGATCAGGGCATTGTCAGGAAACTCAAATCTGACAAGAATGTTAGTTTTGCAAAGAAAGCTTATTTTGACATCCCAGGAGCATGAAATGAGTGTTAAAGTCATTTTTCATCAGTTCTCAGCTTTTTTGATCAGGGCATTGTCAGGAAACTCAAATCTGACAAGAATGTTAGTTTTGCAAAGAAAGCTGTTTTCTGACATCCCAGAAACATGTAATGAGTGTTAAAGTCATGTTTTCAACAGTTCTCAGCTTCTTTATCACTGCCTTGTCAGGAAACTCAAATCTGACAGGAATGTGAGTTTTGCAAAGAAAGCTGTATTCTGACATCCCAGGGCATGAAATGAGTGTTAAAGTCATGTTTTCATCAGTTCTCAGCTTTTTTGATCAGGGCATTGTCAGGAAACTCAAATCTGACAAGAATGTTAGTTTTGCAAAGAAAGCTGTTTTCTGACATCCCAGAAACATGTAATGAGTGTTAAAGTCATGTTTTCAACAGTTCTCAGCTTTTTATCATTGCATTGTCAGGAAACTCAAATCTGACAGGAATGTGAGTTTTGCAAAGAAAGCTGTTTCTGACATCCCAGAAACATGAAATGAGTGTTAAGTCATGTTTTCATCATTCTCAGCTTTTTTGATTAGGGCATTGTCAGGAAACTCAAATCTGACAAGAATGTCAGTTTTGCAAAGAAAGCTGTATTCTGACATCCCAGGGGCATGAAATGAGTGTTAAAGTCATGTTTTCAACAGTTCTCAGCTTTTTTGATCAGGGCATTGTCAGGAAACTCAAATCTGACAAGAATGTTAGTTTTGCAAAGAAAGCTGTATTCTGACATCCCAGGGCATGAAATGAGTGTTAAAGTCATGTTTTCAACAGTTCTCAGCTTTTTTGATCAGGGCATTGTCAGGAAACTCAAATCTGACAAGAATGTTAGTTTTGCAAAGAAAGCTGTTTTCTGACATCCCAGGGCATGAAATGAGTGTTAAAGTCATGTTTTCATCAGTTCTCAGCTTTTTTGATCAGGGCATTGTCAGGAAACTCAAATCTGACAAGAATGTTAGTTTTGCAAAGAAAGCTGTATTCTGACATCCCAGGAGCATGAAATGAGTGTTAAAGTCATGTTTTCAACAGTTCTCAGCTTTTTTGATCAGGGCATTGTCAGGAAACTCAAATCTGACAAGAATGTGAGTTTTGCAAAGAAAGCTGTATTCTGACATCCCAGGAACATGAAATGAGTGTTAAAGTCATGTTTTCATCAGTTCTCAGCTTTTTGATCAGGGCATTGTCAGGAAACTCAAATCTGACAAGAATGTTAGTTTTGCAAAGAAAGCTGTTTTCTGACATCCCAGAAACATGAAATGAGTGTTAAAGTCATGTTTTCAACAGTTCTCAGCTTTTTATCAGGGCATTGTCAGGAAACTCAAATCTGACAAGAATGTTAGTTTTGCAAAGAAAGCTGTTTCTGACATCCCAGAAACATGAAATGAGTGTTAAAGTCATGTTTTCAACAGTTCTCAGCTTTTTTGATCAGGGCATTGTCAGGAAACTCAAATCTGACAAGAATGTTAGTTTTGCAAAGAAAGCTGTTTCTGACATCCCAGAAACATGTAATGAGTGTTAAAGTCATGTTTTCAACAGTTCTCAGCTTCTTTATCACTGCATTGTCAGGAAACTCAAATCTGACAGGAATGTTAGTTTTGCAAAGAAAGCTGTATTCTGACATCCCAGAAACATGAAATGAGTGTTAAAGTCATGTTTTCAACAGTTCTCAGCTTTTTGATCAGGGCATTGTCAGGAAACTCAAATCTGACAAGAATGTTAGTTTTGCAAAGAAAGCTGTATTCTGACATCCCAGAAACATGAAATGAGTGTTAAAGTCATGTTTTCAACAGTTCTCAGCTTTTTTGATCAGGGCATTGTCAGGAAACTCAAATCTGACAAGAATGTTAGTTTTGCAAAGAAAGCTGTTTTCTGACATCCCAGAAACATGAAATGAGTGTTAAAGTCATGTTTTCATCAGTTCTCAGCTTTTTTGATCAGGGCATTGTCAGGAAACTCAAATCTGACAAGAATGTTAGTTTTGCAAAGAAAGCTGTTTTCTGACATCCCAGAAACATGAAATGAGTGTTAAAGTCATGTTTTCAACAGTTCTCAGCTTTTTTGATCAGGGCATTGTCAGGAAACTCAAATCTGACAAGAATGTTAGTTTTGCAAAGAAAGCTGTATTCTGACATCCCAGGAGCATGAAATGAGTGTTAAAGTCATGTTTTCATCAGTTCTCAGCTTTTTTGATCAGGGCATTGTCAGGAAACTCAAATCTGACAAGAATGTTAGTTTTGCAAAGAAAGCTGTTTTGACATCCCAGAAACATGAAATGAGTGTTAAAGTCATGTTTTCAACAGTTCTCAGCTTTTTATCAGGGCCTTGTCAGGAAACTCAAATCTGACAAGAATGTTAGTTTTGCAAAGAAAGCTGTTTTCTGACATCCCAGAAACATGAAATGAGTGTTAAAGTCATGTTTTCATCAGTTCTCAGCTTTTTTGATCAGGGCATTGTCAGGAAACTCAAATCTGACAAGAATGTTAGTTTTGCAAAGAAAGCTGTATTCTGACATCCCAGAAACATGAAATGAGTGTTAAAGTCATGTTTTCAACAGTTCTCAGCTTTTTTGATCAGGGCATTGTCAGGAAACTCAAATCTGACAAGAATGTGAGTTTTGCAAAGAAAGCTGTTTTCTGACATCCCAGAAACATGAAATGAGTGTTAAAGTCATGTTTTCATCAGTTCTCAGCTTTTTTGATCAGGGCATTGTCAGGAAACTCAAATCTGACAAGAATGTTAGTTTTGAAAAGAAAGCTGTATTCTGACATCCCAGAAACAAGAAATGAGTGTTAAAGTCATGTTTTCAACAGTTCTCAGCTTTTTTGATCAGAGCATTGTCAGGAAACTCAAATCTGACAAGAATGTTAGTTTTGCAAAGAAAGCTGTATTCTGACATCCCAGGGGCATGAAATGAGTGTTAAAGTCATGTTTTCAACAGTTCTCAGCTTTTTTGTTCAGGGCATTGTCAGGAATCTCAAATCTGACAAGAATGTTAGTTTTGCAAAGAAAGCTGTATTCTGACATCCCAGGAGCATGAAATGAGTGTTAAAGTCATTTTTTCATCAGTTCTCAGCTTTTTTGATCAGGGCATTGTCAGGAAACTCAAATCTGACAAGAATGTTAGTTTTGCAAAGAAAGCTGTTTTCTGACATCCCAGGGGCATGAAATGAGTGTTAAAGTCATGTTTTCATCAGTTCTCAGCTTTTTTGATCAGGGAATTGTCAGGAAACTCAAATCTGACAAGAATGTTAGTTTGCAAAGAAAGCTGTATTCTGACATCCCAGGAGCATGAAATGAGTGTTAAAGTCATGTTTTCAACAGTTCTCAGCTTTTTTGATCAGGGCATTGTCAGGAAACTCAAATCTGACAAGAATGTTAGTTTTGCAAAGAAAGCTGTATTCTGACATCCCAGGAACATGAAATGAGTGTTAAAGTCATGTTTTCATCAGTTCTCAGCTTTTTTGATCAGGCATTGTCAGGAAACTCAAATCTGACAAGAATGTTAGTTTTGCAAAGAAAGCTGTTTTCTGACATCCCAGAAACATGTAATGAGTGTTAAAGTCATGTTTTCAACAGTTCTCAGCTTTTTATCAGGGCCTTGTCAGGAAACTCAAATCTGACAAGAATGTTAGTTTTGCAAAGAAAGCTGTTTCTGACATCCCAGAAACATGAAATGAGTGTTAAAGTCATGTTTTCAACAGTTCTCAGCTTTTTGATCAGGGCATTGTCAGGAAACTCAAATCTGACAAGAATGTTAGTTTTGCAAAGAAAGCTGTTTTCTGACATCCCAGAAACATGAAATGAGTGTTAAAGTCATGTTTTCAACAGTTCTCAGCTTTTTATCAGGGCCTTGTCAGGAAACTCAAATCTGACAGGAATGTAGTTTTGCAAAGAAAGCTGTATTCTGACATCCCAGAAACATGAAATGAGTGTTAAAGTCATGTTTTCATAGTTCTCAGCTTTTTTGATCAGGGCATTGTCAGGAAACTCAAATCTGACAAGAATGTTAGTTTTGCAAAGAAAGCTGTATTCTGACATCCCAGAAACATGAAATGAGTGTTAAAGTCATGTTTTCAACAGTTCTCAGCTTTTTGATCAGGGCATTGTCAGGAAACTCAAATCTGACAAGAATGTGAGTTTTGCAAAGAAAGCTGTTTTCTGACATCCCAGAAACATGAAATGAGTGTTAAAGTCATGTTTTCATCAGTTCTCAGCTTTTTTGATCAGGGCATTGTCAGGAAACTCAAATCTGACAAGAATGTTAGTTTTGCAAAGAAAGCTGTTTTCTGACATCCCAGAAACATGAAATGAGTGTTAAAGTCATGTTTTCAACAGTTCTCAGCTTTTTTGATCAGGGCATTGTCAGGAAACTCAAATCTGACAAGAATGTTAGTTTTGCAAAGAAAGCTGTATTCTGACATCCCAGGAGCATGAAATGAGTGTTAAAGTCATGTTTTCATCAGTTCTCAGCTTTTTGATCAGGGCATTGTCAGGAAACTCAAATCTGACAAGAATGTTAGTTTTGCAAAGAAAGCTGTTTTCTGACATCCCAGAAACATGAAATGAGTGTTAAAGTCATGTTTTCAACAGTTCTCAGCTTTTTATCAGGGCCTTGTCAGGAAACTCAAATCTGACAAGAATGTTAGTTTTGCAAAGAAAGCTGTTTTCTGACATCCCAGAACATGAAATGAGTGTTAAAGTCATGTTTTCATCAGTTCTCAGCTTTTTTGATCAGGGCATTGTCAGGAAACTCAAATCTGACAAGAATGTTAGTTTTGCAAAGAAAGCTGTATTCTGACATCCCAGAAACATGAAATGAGTGTTAAAGTCATGTTTTCATCAGTTCTCAGCTTTTTTGATCAGGGCATTGTCAGGAAACTCAAATCTGACAAGAATGTTAGTTTTGCAAAGAAAGCTGTTTTCTGACATCCCAGAAACATGAAATGAGTGTTAAAGTCATGTTTCAGTTCTCAGCTTTTTGATCAGGGCATTGTCAGGAAACTCAAATCTGACAAGAATGTAGTTTTGCAAAGAAAGCTGTTTCTGACATCCCAGAAACATGAAATGAGTGTTAAAGTCATGTTTTCAACAGTTCTCAGCTTTTTTGATCAGGGCATTGTCAGGAAACTCAAATCTGACAAGAATGTTAGTTTTGCAAAGAAAGCTGTTTTCTGACATCCCAGGGCATGAAATGAGTGTTAAAGTCATGTTTTCATCAGTTCTCAGCTTTTTTGATCAGGGCATTGTCAGGAAACTCAAATCTGACAAGAATGTTAGTTTTGCAAAGAAAGCTGTATTCTGACATCCCAGGAGCATGAAATGAGTGTTAAAGTCATGTTTTCAACAGTTCTCAGCTTTTTTGATCAGGGCATTGTCAGGAAACTCAAATCTGACAAGAATGTGAGTTTTGCAAAGAAAGCTGTATTCTGACATCCCAGGAACATGAAATGAGTGTTAAAGTCATGTTTTCATCAGTTCTCAGCTTTTTGATCAGGGCATTGTCAGGAAACTCAAATCTGACAAGAATGTTAGTTTTGCAAAGAAAGCTGTTTTCTGACATCCCAGAAACATGAAATGAGTGTTAAAGTCATGTTTTCAACAGTTCTCAGCTTTTTATCAGGGCATTGTCAGGAAACTCAAATCTGACAAGAATGTTAGTTTTGCAAAGAAAGCTGTTTCTGACATCCCAGAAACATGAAATGAGTGTTAAAGTCATGTTTTCAACAGTTCTCAGCTTTTTTGATCAGGGCATTGTCAGGAAACTCAAATCTGACAAGAATGTTAGTTTTGCAAAGAAAGCTGTTTTCTGACATCCCAGAAACATGAAATGAGTGTTAAAGTCATGTTTTCAACAGTTCTCAGCTTTTTACTCACTGCCTTGTCAGGAAACTCAAATCTGACAGGAATGTTAGTTTTGCAAAGAAAGCTGTATTCTGACATCCCAGGGGCATGAAATGAGTGTTAAAGTCATGTTTTCATCAGTTCTCAGCTTTTTTGATCAGGGCATTGTCAGGAAACTCAAATCTGACAAGAATGTTAGTTTTGCAAAGAAAGCTGTTTTCTGACATCCCAGAAACATGAAATGAGTGTTAAAGTCATGTTTTCAACAGTTCTCAGCTTTTTACTCAGGGCATTGTCAGGAAACTCAAATCTGACAGGAATGTGAGTTTTGCAAAGAAAGCTGTTTTCTGACATCCCAGAAACATGAAATGAGTGTTAAAGTCATGTTTTCATCAGTTCTCAGCTTTTTTGATCAGGGCATTGTCAGGAAACTCAAATCTGACAAGAATGTTAGTTTTGCAAAGAAAGCTGTATTCTGACATCCCAGGGGCATGAAATGAGTGTTAAAGTCATGTTTTCAACAGTTCTCAGCTTTTTTGATCAGGGCATTGTCAGGAAACTCAAATCTGACAAGAATGTCAGTTTTGCAAAGAAAGCTGTATTCTGACATCCCAGGGGCATGAAATGAGTGTTAAAGTCATGTTTTCAACAGTTCTCAGCTTTTTTGATCAGGGCATTGTCAGGAAACTCAAATCTGACAAGAATGTAAGTTTTGCAAAGAAAGCTGTATTCTGACATCCCAGGAGCATGAAATGAGTGTTAAAGTCATGTTTTCATCAGTTCTCAGCTTTTTTGATCAGGGCATTGTCAGGAAACTCAAATCTGACAAGAATGTTAGTTTTGCAAAGAAAGCTGTTTTCTGACATCCCAGGGCATGAAATGAGTGTTAAAGTCATGTTTTCATCAGTTCTCAGCTTTTTTGATCAGGGCATTGTCAGGAAACTCAAATCTGACAAGAATGTTAGTTTTGCAAAGAAAGCTGTATTCTGACATCCCAGGAGAATGAAATGAGTGTTAAAGTCATGTTTTCAACAGTTCTCAGCTTTTTTGATCAGGGCATTGTCAGGAAACTCAAATCTGACAAGAATGTTAGTTTTGCAAAGAAAGCTGTATTCTGACATCCCAGGAACATGAAATGAGTGTTAAAGTCATGTTTTCATCAGTTCTCAGCTTTTTGATCAGGGCATTGTCAGGAAACTCAAATCTGACAAGAATGTTAGTTTTGCAAAGAAAGCTGTTTTCTGACATCCCAGAAACATGTAATGAGTGTTAAAGTCATGTTTTCAACAGTTCTCAGCTTCTTTATCAGGGCCTTGTCAGGAAACTCAAATCTGACAAGAATGTTAGTTTTGCAAAGAAAGCTGTTTTCTGACATCCCAGAAAACATGAAATGAGTGTTAAAGTCATGTTTTCAACAGTTCTCAGCTTTTTTGATCAGAGCATTGTCAGGAAACTCAAATCTGACAAGAATGTTAGTTTTGCAAAGAAAGCTGTTTTCTGACATCCCAGAAACATGTAATGAGTGTTAAAGTCATGTTTTCAACAGTTCTCAGCTTCTTTACTCACTGCCTTGTCAGGAAACTCAAATCTGACAGGAATGTGAGCTTTGCAAAGAAAGCTGTATTCTGACATCCCAGAAACATGAAATGAGTGTTAATGTCATGTTTTCATTAGTTCTCAGCTTTTTTGATAGGGCATTGTCAGGAAACTCAAATCTGACAAGAATGTTAGTTTTGCAAAGAAAGCTGTATTCTGACATCCCAGAAACATGAAATGAGTGTTAAAGTCATGTTTTCATCAGTTCTCAGCTTTTTTGATCAGGGCATTGTCAGGAAACTCAAATCTGACAAGAATGTTAGTTTTGCAAAAAAGCTGTTTTCTGACATCCCAGAAACATGAAATGAGTGTTAAAGTCATGTTTTCATCAGTTCTCAGCTTTTTGATCAGGGCATTGTCAGGAAACTCAAATCTGACAAGAATGTTAGTTTTGCAAAGAAAGCTGTTTTCTGACATCCCAGAACATGAAATGAGTGTTAAAGTCATGTTTTCAACAGTTCTCAGCTTTTTGATCAGAGCATTGTCAGGAAACTCAAATCTGACAAGAATGTAGTTTTGCAAAGAAAGCTGTATTCTGACATCCCAGGAGCATGAAATGAGTGTTAAAGTCATGTTTTCATCAGTTCTCAGCTTTTTGATCAGGGCATTGTCAGGAAACTCAAATCTGACAAGAATGTTAGTTTTGCAAAGAAAGCTGTTTCTGACATCCCAGAAAATGAAATGAGTGTTAAAGTCATGTTTTCAACAGTTCTCAGCTTTTTATCAGCATTGTCAGGAAACTCAAATCTGACAAGAATGTTAGTTTTGCAAAGAAAGCTGTTTTCTGACATCCCAGAAACATGAAATGAGTGTTAAAGTCATGTTTTCAACAGTTCTCAGCTTTTTTGATCAGAGCATTGTCAGGAAACTCAAATCTGACAAGAATGTTAGTTTTGCAAAAAAACGCTGTTTTCTGACATCCCAGAAACATGAAATGAGTGTTAAAGTCATGTTTTCATCAGTTCTCAGCTTTTTTGATCAGGGCATTGTCAGGAAACTCAAATCTAACAAGAATGTGAGTTTTGCAAAAAAACGCTGTTTTCTGACATCCCAGAAACATGAAATGAGTGTTAAAGTCATGTTTTCATCAGTTCTCAGCTTTTTTGATCAGGGCATTGTCAGGAAACTCAAATCTAACAAGAATATTAGTTTTGCAAAGAAAGCTGTTTTCTGACATCCCAGAAACATGAAATGAGTGTTAAAGTCATGTTTTCAACAGTTCTCAGCTTTTTTGATCAGGGCATTGTCAGGAAACTCAAATCTGACAAGAATGTTAGTTTTGCAAAGAAAGCTGTTTTCTGACATCCCAGGGGCATGAAATGAGTGTTAAAGTCATGTTTTCATCAGTTCTCAGCTTTTTTGATCAGGGCATTGTCAGGAAACTCAAATCTGACAAGAATGTTAGTTTTGCAAAGAAAGCTGTATTCTGACACCCAGGAGCATGAAATGAGTGTTAAAGTCATGTTTTCAACAGTTCTCAGCTTTTTGATCAGGGCATTGTCAGGAAACTCAAATCTGACAAGAATGTGATTTTGCAAAGAAAGCTGTATTCTGACATCCCAGGAACATGAAATGAGTGTTAAAGTCATGTTTTCATCAGTTCTCAGCTTTTTTGATCAGGGCATTGTCAGGAAACTCAAATCTGACAAGAATGTTAGTTTTGCAAAGAAAGCTGTTTTCTGACATCCCAGAAACATGAAATGAGTGTTAAAGTCATGTTTTCAACAGTTCTCAGCTTCTTTATCAGGGCATTGTCAGGAAACTCAAATCTGACAAGAATGTTAGTTTTGCAAAGAAAGCTGTTTTCTGACATCCCAGAAACATGAAATGAGTGTTAAAGTCATGTTTTCAACAGTTCTCAGCTTTTTTGATCAGGGCATTGTCAGGAAACTCAAATCTGACAAGAATGTTAGTTTTGCAAAGAAAGCTGTTTTCTGACATCCCAGAAACATGTAATGAGTGTTAAAGTCATGTTTTCAACAGTTCTCAGCTTCTTTACTCAGGGCCTTGTCAGGAAACTCAAATCTGACAGGAATGTTAGTTTTGCAAAGAAAGCTGTTTTCTGACATCCCAGAAACATGAAATGAGTGTTAAAGTCATGTTTTCATCAGTTCTCAGCTTTTTTGATCAGGGCATTGTCAGGAAACTCAAATCTGACAAGAATGTTAGTTTTGCAAAGAAAGCTGTATTCTGACATCCCAGAAACATGAAATGAGTGTTAAAGTCATGTTTTCATCAGTTCTCAGCTTTTTTGATCAGGGCATTGTCAGGAAACTCAAATCTGACAAGAATGTTAGTTTTGCAAAAAAGCTGTTTTCTGACATCCCAGAAACATGAAATGAGTGTTAAAGTCATGTTTTCATCAGTTCTCAGCTTTTTTGATCAGGGCATTGTCAGGAAACTCAAATCTGACAAGAATGTTAGTTTTGCAAAGAAAGCTGTATTCTGACATCCCAGGAACATGAAATGAGTGTTTAAGTCATGTTTTCATCAGTTCTCAGCTTTTTTGATCAGGGCATTGTCAGGAAACTCAAATCTGACAAGAATGTAGTTTTGCAAAGAAAGCTGTTTTGACATCCCAGAAACATGAAATGAGTGTTAAAGTCATGTTTTCAACAGTTCTCAGCTTTTTTATCAGGGCATTGTCAGGAAACTCAAATCTGACAGGAATGTGAGTTTTGCAAAGAAAGCTGTATTCTGACATCCCAGAAACATGAAATGAGTGTTAAAGTCATGTTTTCATCAGTTCTCAGCTTTTTTGATCAGGGCATTGTCAGGAAACTCAAATCTGACAAGAATGTTAGTTTTGCAAAGAAAGCTGTTTTCTGACATCCCAGGAGCATGAAATGAGTGTTAAAGTCATGTTTTCAACAGTTCTCAGCTTTTTGATCAGGGCATTGTCAGGAAACTCAAATCTGACAAGAATGTTAGTTTTGCAAAGAAAGCTGTATTCTGACATCCCAGAAACATGAAATGAGTGTTAAAGTCATGTTTTCAACAGTTCTCAGCTTTTTTGATCAGAGCATTGTCAGGAAACTCAAATCTGACAAGAATGTTAGTTTTGCAAAGAAAGCTGTTTTCTGACATCCCAGAAACATGTAATGAGTGTTAAAGTCATGTTTTCAACAGTTCTCAGCTTCTTTACTCACTGCCTTGTCAGGAAACTCAAATCTGACAGGAATGTGAGCTTTGCAAAGAAAGCTGTATTCTGACCACCCAGGAGCATCAAATGAGTGTTAAAGTCATGTTTTCATCAGCTCTCAGCTTTTTTGATTAGGGCATTGTCAGGAAACTCAAATCTGACAAGAATGTTAGTTTTGCAAAGAAAGCTGTATTCTGACATCCCAGGAGCATGAAATGAGTGTTAAAGTCATGTTTTCATCAGTTCTCAGCTTTTTGATCAGGGCATTGTCAGGAAACTCAAATCTGACAAGAATGTTAGTTTTGCAAAAAAGCTGTTTCTGACATCCCAGAAACATGAATGAGTGTTAAAGTCATGTTTTCACAGTTCTCAGCTTTTTTGATTAGGGCATTGTCAGGAAACTCAAATCTGACAAGAATGTTAGTTTTGCAAAGAAAGCTGTATTCTGACATCCCAGGGGCATGAAATGAGTGTTAAAGTCATGTTTTCAACAGTTCTCAGCTTTTTTGATCAGGGCATTGTCAGGAAACTCAAATCTGACAAGAATGTAGTTTTGCAAAGAAAGCTGTATTCTGACATCCCAGGGCATGAAATGAGTGTTAAAGTCATGTTTTCATCAGTTCTCAGCTTTTTTGATCAGGGCATTGTCAGGAAACTCAAATCTGACAAGAATGTTAGTTTTGCAAAGAAAGCTGTTTTCTGACATCCCAGAAACATGAAATGAGTGTTAAAGTCATGTTTTCAACAGTTCTCAGCTTTTTATCAGGGCATTGTCAGGAAACTCAAATCTGACAAGAATGTTAGTTTTGCAAAGAAAGCTGTATTCTGACATCCCAGGGGCATGAAATGAGTGTTAAAGTCATGTTTTCATCAGTTCTCAGCTTTTTTGATCAGGGCATTGTCAGAAAACTCAAATCTGACAAGAATGTTAGTTTTGCAAAGAAAGCTGTATTCTGACATCCCAGGAGCATGAAATGAGTGTTAAAGTCATTTTTTCATCAGTTCTCAGCTTTTTTGATCAGGGCATTGTCAGGAAACTCAAATCTGACAAGAATGTTAGTTTTGCAAAGAAAGCTGTTTTCTGACATCCCAGAAACATGAAATGAGTGTTAAAGTCATGTTTTCAACAGTTCTCAGCTTCTTTATCACTGCCTTGTCAGGAAACTCAAATCTGACAAGAATGTGAGTTTTGCAAAGAAAGCTGTATTCTGACATCCCAGGGGCATGAAATGAGTGTTAAAGTCATGTTTTCAACAGTTCTCAGCTTTTTTGATCAGGGCATTGTCAGGAAACTCAAATCTAACAAGAATATTAGTTTAGCAAAGAAAGCTGTTTTCTGACATCCCAGAAACATGAAATGAGGGTTAAAGTCATGTTTTCACCAGTTCTCAGCTTTTTTGATCAGAGCATTGTCAGGAAACTCAAATCTGACAAGAATGTTATTTTTGCAAAGAAAGCTGTTTTCTGACATCCCAGGGGCATGAAATGAGTGTTAAAGTCATGTTTTCATCAGTTCTCAGCTTTTTTGATCAGGGAATTGTCAGGAAACTCAAATCTGACAAAAATGTTAATTTTGCAAATAAAGCTGTATTCTGAACACCAAGGAGAATGAAATGAGGGTTAAAGTCATGTTTTCAACAGTTCTCAGCTTTTTTGATCAGAGCATTGTCAGGAAACTCAAATCTGACAAGAACGTGAGATTTGAAAAGAAAGCTGTATTTTGACATCCCAGGAGCATGAAATGAGTGTTAAAGTCATTTTTTCATCATTTCTCAGCTTTTTTGATCAGGGCATTGTCAGGAAACTCAAATCTGACAAGAATGTTAGTTTTGCAAAGAAAGCTGTTTTCTGACATCCCAGAAACATGTAATGAGTGTTAAAGTCATGTTTTCAACAGTTCTCAGCTTCTTTATCACTGCCTTGTCAGGAAACTCAAATCTGACAAGAATGTTAGTTTTGCAAAGAAAGCTGTTTTCTGACATCCCAGAAACATGAAATGAGTGTTAAAGTCATGTTTTCAACAGTTCTCAGCTTTTTTGATCAGGGCATTGTCAGGAAACTCAAATCTGACAAGAATGTTAGTTTTGCAAAGAAAGCTGTTTTCTGACATCCCAGAAACATGAAATGAGTGTTAAAGTCATGTTTTCAACAGTTCTCAGCTTTTTATCAGGGCCTTGTCAGGAAACTCAAATCTGACAGGAATGTTATTTTGCAAAGAAAGCTGTTTTCTGACATCCCAGAAACATGAAATGAGTGTTAAAGTCATGTTTTCATAGTTCTCAGCTTTTTTGATTAGGGCATTGTCAGGAAACTCAAATCTGACAAGAATGTTAGTTTTGCAAAGAAAGCTGTATTCTGACATCCCAGAAACATGAAATGAGTGTTAAAGTCATGTTTTCATCAGTTCTCAGCTTTTTTGATCAGGGCATTGTCAGGAAACTCAAATCTGACAGGAATGTGAGTTTTGCAAAAAAACGCTGTTTTCTGACATCCCAGAAACATGAAATGAGTGTTAAAGTCATGTTTTCATCAGTTCTCAGCTTTTTTGATCAGGGCATTGTCAGGAAACTCAAATCTGACAAGAATGTTAGTTTTGCAAAGAAAGCTGTTTTGACATCCCAGAGAAACATGAAATGAGTGTTAAAGTCATGTTTTCAACAGTTCTCAGCTTTTTTGATCAGAGCATTGTCAGGAAACTCAAATCTGACAAGAATGTTAGTTTTGCAAAGAAAGCTGTATTCTGACCACCCAGGAGCATGAAATGAGGGTTAAAGTCATGTTTTCATCAGTTCTCAGCTTTTTTGATTAGGGCATTGTCAGGAAACTCAAATCTGACAAGAATGTTAGTTTTGCAAAGAAAGCTGTTTTCTGACATCCCAGAAAAATGTAATGAGTGTTAAAGTCATGTTTTCAACAGTTCTCAGCTTCTTTACTCACTGCCTTGTCAGGAATCTCAAATCTGACAAGAATGTTAGTTTTGCAAAGAAAGCTGTATTCTGACATCCCAGGAGCATGAAATGAGTGTTTAAGTCATTTTTTCATCAGTTCTCAGCTTTTTTGATCAGGGCATTGTCAGGAAACTCAAATCTAACAGGAATATTAGTTTAGCAAAGAAAGCTGTTTTCTGACATCCCAGAAACATGTAATGAGTGTTAAAGTCATGTTTTCAACAGTTCTCAGTTTCTTTACTCACTGTCTTGTCAGAAAACTCAAATCTGACAGGAATGTGAGCTTTGCAAAGAAAGCTGTATTCTGACATCCCAGTGGCGTGAAATGAGTGTTAAAGTCATGTTTTCATCAGTTCTCAGCTTTTTTGATCAGGGCATTGTCAGGAAACTCAAATCTGACAAGAATGTTAGTTTTGCAAAGAAAGCTGTTTTCTGACATCCCAAGAGCATGAAATGAGTGTTAAAGTCATGTTTTCATTAATTCTCAGCTTTTTTGATTAGGGCATTGTCAGGAAACTCAAATCTGACAAGAATGTTAGTTTTGCAAAGAAAGCTGTATTCTGACATCCCAGAAACATGAAATGAGTGTTAAAGTCATGTTTTCATCAGTTCTCAGCTTTTTTGATCAGGGCATTGTCAGGAAACTCAAATCTGACAGGAATGTTAGTTTTGCAAAGAAAGCTGTTTTCTGACATCCCAGAAACATGAAATGAGTGTTAAAGTCATGTTTTCATCAGTTCTCAGCTTTTTTGATCAGGGCATTGTCAGGAAACTCAAATCTGACAAGAATGTTAGTTTTGCAAAGAAAGCTGTTTCTGACATCCCAGAAACATGAAATGAGTGTTAAAGTCATGTTTTCAACAGTTCTCAGCTTTTTTGATCAGGCATTGTCAGGAAACTCAAATCTGACAAGAATGTTAGTTTTGCAAAGAAAGCTGTATTCTGACATCCCAGGAGCATGAAATGAGTGTTAAAGTCATGTTTTCATCAGTTCTCAGCTTTTTTGATCAGGGCATTGTCAGGAAACTCAAATCTGACAAGAATGTTAGTTTTGCAAAGAAAGCTGTTTTCTGACATCCCAGAAACATGAAATGAGTGTTAAAGTCATGTTTTCAACAGTTCTCAGCTTTTTTATCAGGGCATTGTCAGGAAACTCAAATCTGACAAGAATGTTAGTTTTGCAAAGAAAGCTGTATTCTGACATCCCAGGCATGAAATGAGTGTTAAAGTCATGTTTTCATCAGTTCTCAGCTTTTTTGATCAGGGCATTGTCAGGAAACTCAAATCTGACAAGAATGTTAGTTTTGCAAAGAAAGCTGTTTTCTGACATCCCAGAAACATGAAATGAGTGTTAAAGTCATGTTTTCAACAGTTCTCAGCTTTTTTATCACTGCTTGTCAGGAAACTCAAATCTGACAGGAATGTGAGTTTTGCAAAGAAAGCTGTATTCTGACATCCCAGGGCATGAAATGAGTGTTAAAGTCATGTTTTCATCAGTTCTCAGCTTTTTTGATCAGGGCATTGTCAGGAAACTCAAATCTGACAAGAATGTTAGTTTTGCAAAGAAAGCTGTTTTCTGACATCCCAGAGCATGAAATGAGTGTTAAAGTCATGTTTTCAAAGTTCTCAGCTTTTTTGATCAGGGCATTGTCAGGAAACTCAAATCTGACAAGAATGTTAGTTTTGCAAAGAAAGCTGTATTCTGACATCCCAGAAACATGAAATGAGTGTTAAAGTCATGTTTTCAACAGTTCTCAGCTTTTTTGATCAGGGCATTGTCAGGAAACTCAAATCTGACAAGAATGTTAGTTTTGCAAAGAAAGCTGTTTTCTGACATCCCAGAAACATGTAATGAGTGTTAAAGTCATGTTTTCAACAGTTCTCAGCTTTTTACTCAGGGCCTTGTCAGGAAACTCAAATCTGACAAGAATGTTAGTTTTGCAAAGAAAGCTGTATTCTGACATCCCAGGAGCATGAAATGAGTGTTAAAGTCATGTTTTCAACAGTTCTCAGCTTTTTTGATCAGGGCATTGTCAGGAAACTCAAATCTGACAAGAATTAGTTTTGCAAAGAAAGCTGTATTCTGACATCCCAGGAGCATGAAATGAGTGTTAAAGTCATGTTTTCATCAGTTCTCAGCTTTTTTGATCAGGGCATTGTCAGGAAACTCAAATCTGACAAGAATGTTAGTTTTGCAAAAAAAGCTGTTTTCTGACATCCCAGAAACATGAAATGAGTGTTAAAGTCATGTTTTCATCAGTTCTCAGCTTTTTTGATTAGGGCATTGTCAGGAAACTCAAATCTGACAAGAATGTTAGTTTTGCAAAGAAAGCTGTATTCTGACATCCCAGGGGCATGAAATGAGTGTTAAAGTCATGTTTTCAACAGTTCTCAGCTTTTTTGTTCAGGGCATTGTCAGGAAACTCAAATCTGACAAGAATGTTAGTTTTGCAAAGAAAGCTGTATTCTGACATCCCAGGGGCATGAATGAGTGTTAAAGTCATGTTTTCATCAGTTCTCAGCTTTTTTGATCAGGGCATTGTCAGGAAACTCAAATCTGACAAGAATGTTAGTTTTGCAAAGAAAGCTGTATTTCTGACATCCCAGGAGCATGAAATGAGTGTTAAAGTCATGTTTTCAACAGTTCTCAGCTTTTTTATCAGGGCTTGTCAGGAAACTCAAATCTGACAAGAATGTTAGTTTTGCAAAGAAAGCTGTTTTCTGACATCCCAGAAACATGAAATGAGTGTTAAAGTCATGTTTTCAACAGTTCTCAGCTTCTTTGATCAGGGCTTGTCAGGAAACTCAAATCTGACAGGAATGTGAGCTTTGCAAAGAAAGCTGTATTCTGACATCCCAGGGGCATGAAATGAGTGTTAAAGTCATGTTTTCATCAGTTCTCAGCTTTTTTGATCAGGGCATTGTCAGGAAACTCAAATCTGACAAGAATGTTAGTTTTGCAAAGAAAGCTGTTTTCAGACATCCCAAGAGTATAAAATGAGTGATAAAGTCATATTTTCATCAGTTCTCAGCTTTTTTGATCAGGGCATTGTCAGGAAACTCAAATCTGACAAGAATGTTATTTTTGCAAAGAAAGCTGTTTTCTGACATCCCAGGGGCATGAAATGAGTGTTAAAGTCATGTTTTCATTAATTCTCAGCTTTTTTGATTAGGGCATTGTCAGGAAACTTAAATCTGACAAGAATGTCAGTTTTGCAAAGAAAGCTGTATTCTGACATCCCAAGGGCATGAAATGAGTGTTAAAGTCATGTTTTCAACAGTTCTCAGCTTTTTTGATCAGAGCATTGTCAGGAAACTCAAATCTGACAAGAATGTTAGTTTTGCAAAGAAAGCTGTATTCTGACCACCCAGGAGCATGAAATGAGTGTTAAAGTCATGTTTTCATCAGTTCTCAGCTTTTTTGATCAGGGCATTGTCAGGAAACTCAAATCTGACAAGAATGTTAGTTTTGCAAAGAAAGCTGTTTCTGACATCCCAGAAAAATGAAATGAGTGTTAAAGTCATGTTTTCAACAGTTCTCAGCTTTTTTATCAGGCCTGTCAGGAAACTCAAATCTGACAAGAATGTTAGTTTTGCAAAGAAAGCTGTATTCTGACATCCCAGGAGCATGAAATGAGTGTTTAAAGTCATGTTTTCATCAGTTCTCAGCTTTTTTGATCAGGGCATTGTCAGGAAACTCAAATCTGACAAGAATGTAGTTTTGCAAAGAAAGCTGTTTTCTGACATCCCAGAAACATGAAATGAGTGTTAAAGTCATGTTTTCAACAGTTCTCAGCTTTTTTATCAGGGCTTGTCAGGAAACTCAAATCTGACAAGAATGTGAGTTTTGCAAAGAAAGCTGTTTCTGACATCCCAGGGCGAAATGAGTGTTAAAGTCATGTTTTCATCAGTTCTCAGCTTTTTGATCAGGGCATTGTCAGGAAACTCAAATCTGACAAGAATGTTAGTTTTGCAAAGAAAGCTGTTTCTGACATCCCAAGGCATGAAATGAGTGTTAAAGTCATGTTTTCAACAGTTCTCAGCTTTTTTGATCAGGGCATTGTCAGGAAACTCAAATCTGACAAGAATGTTAGTTTTGCAAAGAAAGCTGTTTCTGACATCCCAGAAACATGAAATGAGTGTTAAAGTCATGTTTTCACAGTTCTCAGCTTTTTACTCACTGCCTTGTCAGGAAACTCAAATCTGACAGGAATGTTAGTTTTGCAAAGAAAGCTGTATTCTGACATCCCAGGAGCATGAAATGAGTGTTAAAGTCATGTTTTCATCAGTTCTCAGCTTTTTTGATTAGGGCATTGTCAGGAAACTTATCTGACAAGAATGTTGTTTTGCAAAGAAAGCTGTATTCTGACATCCCAGAGCATAAATGAGTGTTAAAGTCATGTTTTCATCAGTTCTCAGCTTTTTTGATCAGGGCATTGTCAGGAAACTCAAATCTGACAAGAATGTGAGTTTTGCAAAGAAAGCTGTATTCTGACATCCCAGGGCATGAAATGAGTGTTAAAGTCATGTTTTCATCAGTTCTCAGTTTTTGATCAGGGCATTGTCAGGAAACTCAAATCTGACAAGAATGTTAGTTTTGCAAAGAAAGCTGTTTTCTGACATCCCAAGAGCATGAAATGAGTGTTAAAGTCATGTTTTCATCAGTTCTCAGCTTTTTGATCAGGGCATTGTCAGGAAACTCAAATCTGACAAGAATGTTAGTTTTGCAAAGAAAGCTGTATTCTGACATCCCAGGGCATGAAATGAGTGTTAAAGTCATGTTTTCAACAGTTCTCAGCTTTTGTTCAGAGCATTGTCAGGAAACTCAAATCTGACAAGAATGTAGTTTTGCAAAGAAAGCTGTTTCTGACATCCCAGAAACATGTAATGAGTGTGTTAAAGTCATGTTTTCAACAGTTCTCAGCTTTTTTATCATTGCATTGTCAGGAAACTCAAATCTGACAGGAATGTGAGCTTTGCAAAGAAAGCTGTTTTCTGACATCCCAGAAACATGAAATGAGTGTTAAAGTCATGTTTTCATTAATTCTCAGCATTTTTGATTAGGGCATTGTCAGGAAACTTAAATCTGACAAGAATGTCAGTTTTGCAAAGAAAGCTGTATTCTGAACACCAAGGAGAATGAAATGAGGGTTAAAGTCATGTTTTCAACAGTTCTCAGCTTTTTTGATCAGAGCATTGTCAGGAAACTCAAATCTGACAAGAATGTTAGTTTTGCAAAGAAAGCTGTATTCTGACCACCCAGGAGCATGAAATGAGGGTTAAAGTCATGTTTTCATCAGTTCTCAGCTTTTTTGATTAGGGCATTGTCAGGAAACTCAAATCTGACAAGAATGTTAGTTTTGCAAAGAAAGCTGTTTTCTGACATCCCAGAAAAATGTAATGAGTGTTAAAGTCATGTTTTCAACAGTTCTCAGCTTTTTATCACTGCCTTGTCAGGAAACTCAAATCTGACAAGAATGTAGTTTTGCAAAGAAAGCTGTTTCTGACATCCCAGAAAATGAAATGAGTGTTAAAGTCATGTTTTCAACAGTTCTCAGCTTTTTTGATCAGGCATTGTCAGGAAACTCAAATCTGACAAGAATGTTAGTTTTGCAAAGAAAGCTGTATTCTGACTCCCAGGAGCATGAAATGAGTGTTAAAGTCATTTTTCATCAGTTCTCAGCTTTTTTGATCAGGGCATTGTCAGGAAACTCAAATCTGACAAGAATGTTAGTTTTGAAAAGAAAGCTGTATTCTGACATCCCAGAAACATGAAATGAGTGTTAAAGTCATGTTTTCAACAGTTCTCAGCTTTTTGATCAGGCATTGTCAGGAAACTCAAATCTGACAAGAATGTTAGTTTGCAAAGAAAGCTGTTTTTGACATCCCAGGAAACATGAAATGAGTGTTAAAGTCATGTTTTCAACAGTTCTCAGCTTTTACTCAGTGCCTGTCAGGAAACTCAAATCTGACAAGAATGTTAGTTTTGCAAAGAAAGCTGTTTCTGACATCCCAGAAACATGAAATGAGTGTTAAAGTCATGTTTTCAACAGTTCTCAGCTTTTTTGATCAGAGCATTGTCAGGAAACTCAAATCTGACAAGAATGTAGTTTTGCAAAGAAAGCTGTTTTCTGACATCCCAGAAACATGTAATGAGTGTTAAAGTCATGTTTTCAACAGTTCTCAGCTTTTTACTCACTGCCTTGTCAGGAAACTCAAATCTGACAGGAATGTGAGTTTTGCAAAGAAAGCTGTATTCTGACATCCCAGGGGCATGAAATGAGTGTTAAAGTCATGTTTTCATCAGTTCTCAGCTTTTTTGATCAGAGCATTGTCAGGAAACTCAATCTGACAAGAATGTTAGTTTTGCAAAGAAAGCTGTTTTCTGACATCCCAGAAAATGTGAATGAGTGTTAAAGTCATGTTTTCACAGTTCTCAGCTTCTTTGATCATGCATTGTCAGGAAACTCAAATCTGACAGGAATGTGAGTTTTGCAAAGAAAGCTGTTTTCTGACATCCCAGAGCATGAAATGAGTGTTAAAGTCATGTTTTCATCAGTTCTCAGCTTTTTTGATCAGGGCATTGTCAGGAAACTCAAATCTGACAAGAATGTTAGTTTTGCAAAGAAAGCTGTTTTCTGACATCCCAGGAACATGAAATGAGTGTTAAAGTCATGTTTTCATCAGTTCTCAGCTTTTTTGATCAGGGCATTGTCAGGAAACTTAAATCTGACAAGAATGTGAGTTTTGCAAAAAAAGCTGTTTTCTGACATCCCAGAAACATGACATGAGTGTTAAAGTCATGTTTTCTTAATTCTCAGCTTTTTTGATAGGGCATTGTCAGGAAACTCAAATCTGACAAGAATGTCAGTTTTGCAAAGAAAGCTGTATTCTGACATCCCAGGGGCATGAAATGAGTGTTAAAGTCATGTTTTCATCAGTTCTCAGCTTTTTTGATCAGGGCATTGTCAGGAAACTCAAATCTGACAGAATGTTAGTTTTGCAAAGAAAGCTGTATTCTGACATCCCAGGAGCATGAAATGAGTGTTAAAGTCATGTTTTCAACAGTTCTCAGCTTTTTATCAGGGCATTGTCAGGAAACTCAAATCTGACAAGAATGTTAGTTTTGCAAAGAAAGCTGTTTTTGACATCCCAGAAACATGAAATGAGTGTTAAAGTCATGTTTTCAACAGTTCTCAGCTTTTTACTCATTGCATTGTCAGGAAACTCAAATCTGACAAGAATGTCAGTTTTGCAAAGAAAGCTGTATTCTGACATCCCAGGGGCATGAAATGAGTGTTAAAGTCATGTTTTCATCAGTTCTCAGCTTTTTTGATCAGGCATTGTCAGGAAACTCAAATCTGACAAGAATGTTAGTTTTGCAAAGAAAGCTGTATTCTGACATCCCAGAGCATGAAATGAGTGTTAAAGTCATTTTTTCATCAGTTCTCAGCTTTTTGATCAGGGCATTGTCAGGAAACTCAAATCTGACAAGAATGTTAGTTTTGCAAAGAAAGCTGTTTTCTGACATCCCAGAAACATGTAATGAGTGTTAAAGTCATGTTTTCAACAGTTCTCAGCTTCTTTACTCACTGCCTTGTCAGGAAACTCAAATCTGACAGGAATGTGAGCATTGCAAAGAAAGCTGTATTCTGACATCCCAGGGGCATGAAATGAGTGTTAAAGTCATGTTTTCAACAGTTCTCAGCTTTTTTGATCAGGGCATTGTCAGGAAACTCAAATCTAACAAGAATATTAGTTTAGCAAAGAAAGCTGTTTTCTGACATCCCAGAAACATGAAATGAGGGTTAAAGTCATGTTTTCACCAGTTCTCAGCTTTTTTGATCAGAGCATTGTCAGGAAACTCAAATCTGACAAGAATGTAGTTTTGCAAAGAAAGCTGTTTTCTGACATCCCAGGGCATGAAATGAGTGTTAAAGTCATGTTTTCATCAGTTCTCAGCTTTTTTGATCAGGGCATTGTCAGGAAACTCAAATCTGACAAAATGTTAATTTTGCAAAGAAAGCTGTATTCTGAACACCAAGGAGCATGAAATGAGTGTTAAAGTCATGTTTTCAACAGTTCTCAGCTTTTTTGATCAGAGCATTGTCAGGAAACTCAAATCTGACAAGAATGTTAGATTTGAAAAGAAAGCTGTATTCTGACATCCCAGGAAACATGAAATGAGTGTTAAAGTCATGTTTTCATCAGTTCTCAGCTTTTTTGATCAGGGCATTGTCAGGAAACTCAATCTGACAAGAATGTTAGTTTTGCAAAGAAAGCTGTTTTCTGACATCCCAGGAAACATGAATGAGTGTTAAAGTCATGTTTTCAACAGTTCTCAGCTTTTTTATCACTGCCTTGTCAGGAAACTCAAATCTGACAAGAATGTTAGTTTGCAAAGAAAGCTGTTTTCTGACATCCCAGAGAAACATGAAATGAGTGTTAAAGTCATGTTTTCAACAGTTCTCAGCTTTTTTGATCAGAGCATTGTCAGGAAACTCAAATCTGACAAGAATGTTAGTTTTGCAAAGAAAGCTGTTTTCTGACATCCCAGAAACATGTAATGAGTGTTAAAGTCATGTTTTCAACAGTTCTCAGCTTTTTACTCACTGCCTTGTCAGGAAACTCAAATCTGACAGAATGTTAATTTTGCAAAGAAAGCTGTTTTCTGACATCCCAGAAACATGAAATGAGTGTTAATGTCATGTTTTCATCAGTTCTCAGCTTTTTTGATCAGGGCATTGTCAGGAAACTCAAATCTGACAAGAATGTTAGTTTTGCAAAGAAAGCTGTATTCTGACATCCCAGAAACATGAAATGAGTGTTAAAGTCATGTTTTCATCAGTTCTCAGCTTTTTTGATCAGGGCATTGTCAGGAAACTCAAATCTGACAAGAATGTTAGTTTTGCAAAAAAAGCTGTTTTCTGACATCCCAGAAACATGAAATGAGTGTTAAAGTCATGTTTTCATCAGTTCTCAGCTTTTTTGATCAGGGCATTGTCAGGAAACTCAAATCTGACAAGAATGTAGTTTTGCAAAGAAAGCTGTTTCTGACATCCCAGAAACATGAAATGAGGCTGTATTCTGACATCCCAGGGGCATGAAATGAGTGTTAAAGTCATGTTTTCAACAGTTCTCAGCTTTTTTGATCAGGGCATTGTCAGGAAACTCAAATCTGACAAGAATGTTAGTTTTGCAAAGAAAGCTGTTTTCTGACATCCCAGGAACATGAAATGAGTGTTAAAGTCATGTTTTCATCAGTTCTCAGCTTTTTTGATCAGGGCATTGTCAGGAAACTCAAATCTGACAAGAATGTTAGTTTTGCAAAGAAAGCTTTTTCTGACATCCCAGGAACATGAATGAGTGTTAAAGTCATGTTTTCAACAGTTCTCAGCTTTTTTGATCAGGGCATTGTCAGGAAACTCAAATCTGACAAGAATGTTGTTTTGCAAAGAAAGCTGCATGAAATGAGTGTTTAAGTCATTTTTTCATCAGTTCTCAGCTTTTTTGATCAGGGCATTGTCAGAAACTCAAATCTGACAAGAATGTTAGTTTTGCAAAGAAAGCTGTTTTCTGACATCCCAGAAACATGAAATGAGTGTTAAAGTCATGTTTTCACAGTTCTCAGCTTTTTATCACGGCATTGTCAGGAAACTCAAATCTGACAGGAATGTAGTTTTGCAAAGAAAGCTGTATTCTGACATCCCAGGGGCATGAATGAGTGTTAAAGTCATGTTTTCATCAGTTCTCAGCTTTTTGATCAGGGCATTGTCAGGAAACTCAAATCTGACAAGAATGTTAGTTTTGCAAAGAAAGCTGTTTCTGACATCCCAGAGCATGAAATGAGTGTTAAAGTCATGTTTTCATCAGTTCTCAGCTTTTTTGACAGGGCATTGTCAGGAAACTCAAATCTGACAAGAATGTTAGTTTTGCAAAGAAAGCTGTATTCTGACATCCCAGAAACATGAAATGAGTGTTAAAGTCATGTTTTCAACAGTTCTCAGCTTTTTGATCAGGGCATTGTCAGGAAACTCAAATCTGACAAGAATGTTAGTTTTGCAAAGAAAGCTGTTTTCTGACATCCCAGAAACATGAAATGAGTGTTAAAGTCATGTTTTCAACAGTTCTCAGCTTTTTGATCAGGGCCTTGTCAGGAAACTCAAATCTGACAAGAATGTTAGTTTTGCAAAGAAAGCTGTATTCTGACATCCCAGGAGCATGAATGAGTGTTAAAGTCATTTTCAACAGTTCTCAGCTTTTTGATCAGGGCATTGTCAGGAAACTCAAATCTGACAAGAATGTTAGTTTTGCAAAGAAAGCTGTATTCTGACATCCCAGGAGCATGAAATGAGTGTTAAAGTCATGTTTTCATCAGTTCTCAGCTTTTTGATCAGGGCATTGTCAGGAAACTCAAATCTGACAAGAATGTGAGTTTGCAAAGAAAGCTGTTTTCTGACATCCCAGAAACATGAATGAGTGTTAAAGTCATGTTTTCATAGTTCTCAGCTTTGATTCAGGGCATTGTCAGGAAACTCAAATCTGACAAGAATGTAGTTTTGCAAAGAAAGCTGTATTCTGACATCCCAGGGGCATGAATGAGTGTTAAAGTCATGTTTTCAAAGTTCTCAGTCTCAGCTTTTGATCAGGGCATTGTCAGGAAACTCAAATCTGACAAGAATGTTAGTTTTGCAAAGAAAGCTGTATTCTGACATCCCAGGGCATGAAATGAGTGTTAAAGTCATGTTTTCAACAGTTCTCAGCTTTTTGATCAGGGCATTGTCAGGAAACTCAAATCTGACAAGAATGTTAGTTTGCAAAGAAAGCTGTATTCTGACATCCCAGGAACATGAAATGAGTGTTAAAGTCATGTTTTCAACAGTTCTCAGCTTTTTGATCAGGGCATTGTCAGGAAACTCAAATCTGACAAGAATGTTAGTTTTGCAAAGAAAGCTGTTTCTGACATCCCAGAACATGAAATGAGTGTTAAAGTCATGTTTTCAACAGTTCTCAGCTTTTTTATCAGGGCATTGTCAGGAAACTCAAATCTGACAGAATGTTAGTTTTGCAAAGAAAGCTGTATTCTGACATCCCAGGGGCATGAAATGAGTGTTAAAGTCATGTTTTCATCAGTTCTCAGCTTTTTTGATCAGGGCATTGTCAGGAAACTCAAATCTGACAAGAATGTTAGTTTTGCAAAGAAAGCTGTTTTCTGACATCCCAGGAAATGAAATGAGTGTTAAAGTCATTTTCATCAGTTCTCAGCTTTTTTGATCAGGGCATTGTCAGGAAACTCAAATCTGACAAGAATGTTAGTTTTGCAAAGAAAGCTGTTTTCTGACATCCCAGAACATGAATGAGTGTTAAAGTCATGTTTTCATCAATTCTCAGCTTTTTGATCAGGGCATTGTCAGGAAACTCAAATCTGACAAGAATGTTAGTTTGCAAAGAAAGCTGTATTCTGACATCCCAGGGGCATGAAATGAGTGTTAAAGTCATGTTTTCAACAGTTCTCAGCTTTTTTGATCAGGGCATTGTCAGGAAACTCAAATCTGACAAGAATGTTAGTTTTGCAAAGAAAGCTGTATTCTGACATCCCAGGAGCATGAAATGAGTGTTAAAGTCATGTTTTCATCAGTTCTCAGCTTTTTTGATCAGGGCATTGTCAGGAAACTCAAATCTGACAAGAATGTTAGTTTGCAAAGAAAGCTGTTTCTGACATCCCAGAAACATGTAATGAGTGTTAAAGTCATGTTTTCAACAGTTCTCAGCTTCTTTACTCACTGCATTGTCAGGAAACTCAAATCTGACAAGAATGTTAGTTTTGCAAAGAAAGCTGTATTCTGACATCCCAGGGCATGAAATGAGTGTTAAAGTCATGTTTTCATCAGTTCTCAGCTTTTTTGATCAGGGCATTGTCAGGAAACTCAAATCTGACAAGAATGTTAGTTTTGCAAAGAAAGCTGTTTCTGACATCCCAGGAGCATGAAATGAGTGTTAAAGTCATGTTTTCAACAGTTCTCAGCTTTTTGATCAGGGCATTGTCAGGAAACTCAAATCTGACAAGAATGTTAGTTTTGCAAAGAAAGCTGTTTCTGACATCCCAGAAACATGAATGAGTGTTAAAGTCATGTTTTCAACAGTTCTCAGCTTTTTACTCACTGCCTTGTCAGGAAACTCAAATCTGACAAGAATGTATTTGCAAAGAAAGCTGTTTTCTGACATCCAGAAACATGAAATGAGTGTTAAAGTCATGTTTCACAGTTCTCAGCTTTTTTGATCAGGGCATTGTCAGGAAACTCAAATCTGACAAGAATGTGATTTTGCAAAGAAAGCTGTATTCTGACATCCCAGGGCATGAAATGAGTGTTAAAGTCATGTTTTCATCAGTTCTCAGCTTTTTGATCAGGGCATTGTCAGGAAACTCAAATCTGACAGAATGTTAGTTTTGCAAAGAAAGCTGTATTCTGACATCCCAGAAACATGAAATGAGTGTTAAAGTCATGTTTTCATCAGTTCTCAGCTTTTTTGATCAGGGCATTGTCAGGAAACTCAAATCTGACAAGAATGTTAGTTTGCAAAGAAAGCTGTTTCTGACATCCAGGAACATGAAATGAGTGTTAAAGTCATGTTTTCATCAGTTCTCAGCTTTTTGATCAGGGCATTGTCAGGAAACTCAAATCTGACAAGAATGTTAGTTTTGCAAAGAAAGCTGTATTCTGACATCCCAGGGGCATGAAATGAGTGTTAAAGTCATGTTTTCATCAGTTCTCAGCTTTTTTGATCAGGGCATTGTCAGGAAACTCAAATCTGACAAGAATGTAGTTTTGCAAAGAAAGCTGTATTCTGACATCCAGGAGCATGAAATGAGTGTTAAAGTCATGTTTTCAACAGTTCTCAGCTTTTTTGATCAGGGCATTGTCAGGAAACTCAAATCTGACAAGAATGTTAGTTTTGCAAAGAAAGCTGTATTCTGACATCCCAGGAGCATGAAATGAGTGTTAAAGTCATGTTTTCATCAGTTCTCAGCTTTTTTGATCAGGGCATTGTCAGGAAACTCAAATCTGACAAGAATGTTAGTTTTGCAAAGAAAGCTGTTTTCTGACATCCCAGAAAACATGAAATGAGTGTTAAAGTCATGTTTTCAACAGTTCTCAGCTTTTTTCATCACTGCATTGTCAGGAAACTCAAATCTGACAAGAATGTTAGTTTTGCAAAGAAAGCTGTTTTCTGACATCCCAGAAACATGAAATGAGTGTTAAAGTCATGTTTTCAACAGTTCTCAGCTTTTTGATCAGGGCATTGTCAGGAAACTCAAATCTGACAAGAATGTTAGTTTTGCAAAGAAAGCTGTTTCTGACATCCCAGGAGCATGAAATGAGTGTTAAAGTCATGTTTTCATCAGTTCTCAGCTTTTTGATCAGGGCATTGTCAGGAAACTCAAATCTGACAAGAATGTTAGTTTTGCAAAGAAAGCTGTATTCTGACATCCCAGAAACATGAAATGAGTGTTAAAGTCATGTTTTCAACAGTTCTCAGCTTTTTGATCAGAGCATTGTCAGGAAACTCAAATCTGACAAGAATGTTAGTTTTGCAAAGAAAGCTGTTTTCTGACATCCCAGAAACATGTAAATGAGTGTTAAAGTCATGTTTTCAACAGTTCTCAGCTTTTTATCAGTGCATTGTCAGGAAACTCAAATCTGACAAGAATGTTAGTTTTGCAAAGAAAGCTGTTTTCTGACATCCCAGAAACATGAAATGAGTGTTAAAGTCATGTTTTCAACAGTTCTCAGCTTTTTTGATCAGGGCATTGTCAGGAAACTCAAATCTGACAAGAATGTTAGTTTTGCAAAGAAAGCTGTTTTGACATCCCAGAAACATGAAATGAGTGTTAAAGTCATGTTTTCAACAGTTCTCAGCTTTTTACTCAGGGCCTTGTCAGGAAACTCAAATCTGACAGGAATGTGAGTTTTGCAAAGAAAGCTGTATTCTGACATCCCAGGGGCATGAAATGAGTGTTAAAGTCATGTTTTCATCAGTTCTCAGCTTTTTTGATCAGGGCATTGTCAGGAAACTCAAATCTGACAAGAATGTTAGTTTTGCAAAGAAAGCTGTTTTCTGACATCCCAGAAACATGTAATGAGTGTTAAAGTCATGTTTTCAACAGTTCTCAGCTTTTTGATCAGGGCTTGTCAGGAAACTCAAATCTGACAGGAATGTTAGTTTTGCAAAGAAAGCTGTTTTCTGACATCCCAAGAGCATGAAATGAGTGTTAAAGTCATGTTTTCAACAGTTCTCAGCTTTTTGATCAGGGCATTGTCAGGAAACTCAAATCTGACAAGAATGTTAGTTTTGCAAAGAAAGCTGTTTTCTGACATCCCAGGGCATGAAATGAGTGTTAAAGTCATGTTTTCAACAGTTCTCAGCTTTTTTGATCAGAGCATTGTCAGGAAACTCAAATCTGACAAGAATGTTAGTTTTGCAAAGAAAGCTGTTTCTGACATCCCAGAAACATGAAATGAGTGTTAAAGTCATGTTTTCAACAGTTCTCAGCTTTTTTACTCACTGCATTGTCAGGAAACTCAAATCTGACAGGAATGTTAGTTTTGCAAAGAAAGCTGTTTTCTGACATCCCAGAAACATGAAATGAGTGTTAAAGTCATGTTTTCATCACAGTTCTCAGCTTTTTTGATCAGGGCATTGTCAGGAAACTCAAATCTGACAAGAATGTTAGTTTTGCAAAGAAAGCTGTATTCTGACATCCCAGGAGCATGAAATGAGTGTTAAAGTCATGTTTTCAACAGTTCTCAGCTTTTTACTCAGGGCATTGTCAGGAAACTCAAATCTGACAAGAATGTTAGTTTTGCAAAGAAAGCTGTTTTCTGACATCCCAGGAACATGAAATGAGTGTTAAAGTCATGTTTTCAACAGTTCTCAGCTTTTTCTTTTTGATCAGGGCATTGTCAGGAAACTCAAATCTGACAAGAATGTTAGTTTTGCAAAGAAAGCTGTTTCTGACATCCCAGAGCATGAAATGAGTGTTAAAGTCATGTTTTCATCAGTTCTCAGCTTTTTTGATCAGGGCATTGTCAGGAAACTCAAATCTGACAAGAATGTTAGTTTTGCAAAAAAAGCTGTTTTCTGACATCCCAGAAACATGAAATGAGTGTTAAAGTCATGTTTTCATCAGTTCTCAGCTTTTTTGATCAGGGCATTGTCAGGAAACTCAAATCTGACAAGAATGTTAGTTTTGCAAAGAAAGCTGTTTTCTGACATCCCAGAAAATGAAATGAGTGTTAAAGTCATGTTTTCAACAGTTCTCAGCTTTTTACTCACTGCATTGTCAGGAAACTCAAATCTGACAAGAATGTTAGTTTTGCAAAGAAAGCTGTATTCTGACATCCCAGGAACATGAAATGAGTGTTAAAGTCATGTTTTCATCAGTTCTCAGCTTTTTTGATCAGGGCATTGTCAGGAAACTCAAATCTGACAAGAATGTTAGTTTTGCAAAGAAAGCTGTTCTGACATCCCAGAAACATGAAATGAGTGTTAAAGTCATGTTTTCAACAGTTCTCAGCTTTTTTGATCAGAGCATTGTCAGGAAACTCAAATCTGACAAGAATGTTAGTTTTGCAAAGAAAGCTGTTTTCTGACATCCCAGAAACATGTAATGAGTGTTAAAGTCATGTTTTCAACAGTTCTCAGCTTTTTACTCACTGCATTGTCAGGAAACTCAAATCTGACAGGAATGTGAGTTTTGCAAAGAAAGCTGTATTCTGACATCCCAGGAGCATGAAATGAGTGGTTAAAGTCATGTTTTCAACAGTTCTCAGCTTTTTTGATCAGAGCATTGTCAGGAAACTCAAATCTGACAAGAATGTTAGTTTTGCAAAGAAAGCTGTATTCTGACATCCCAGGAGCATGAAATGAGTGTTAAAGTCATGTTTTCATCAGTTCTCAGCTTTTTTGATCAGGGCATTGTCAGGAAACTCAAATCTGACAGAATGTGAGTTTTGCAAAAAAAGCTGTTTTCTGACATCCCAGAAACATGAAATGAGTGTTAAAGTCATGTTTTCATCAGTTCTCAGCTTTTTGATCAGGGCATTGTCAGGAAACTCAAATCTGACAAGAATGTTAGTTTTGCAAAGAAAGCTGTATTCTGACATCCCAGGGCATGAAATGAGTGTTAAAGTCATGTTTTCAACAGTTCTCAGCTTTTTTGATCAGGGCATTGTCAGGAAACTCAAATCTGACAGAATGTTAGTTTTGCAAAGAAAGCTGTATTCTGACATCCCAGGGGCATGAAATGAGTGTTAAAGTCATGTTTTCATCAGTTCTCAGCTTTTTTGATCAGGGCATTGTCAGGAAACTCAAATCTGACAAGAATGTTAGTTTTGCAAAGAAAGCTGTATTCTGACATCCCAGGAGCATGAAATGAGTGTTAAAGTCATGTTTTCAACAGTTCTCAGCTTTTTTGATCAGGCATTGTCAGGAAACTCAAATCTGACAAGAATGTTAGTTTTGCAAAGAAAGCTGTTTTCTGACATCCCAGAAACATGAAATGAGTGTTAAAGTCATGTTTTCAACAGTTCTCAGCTTCTTTGACTCATTGCCTTGTCAGGAAACTCAAATCTGACAGAATGTTAGTTTTGCAAAGAAAGCTGTATTCTGACATCCCAGGGGCATGAAATGAGTGTTAAAGTCATGTTTTCATCAGTTCTCAGCTTTTTTGATCAGGGCATTGTCAGGAAACTCAAATCTGACAAGAATGTTAGTTTTGCAAAGAAAGCTGTATTCTGACATCCCAGGAGCATGAAATGAGTGTTAAAGTCATGTTTTCATCAGTTCTCAGCTTTTTTGATCAGGCATTGTCAGGAAACTCAAATCTGACAAGAATGTTAGTTTTGCAAAGAAAGCTGTTTTCTGACATCCCAGGGGCATGAAATGAGTGTTAAAGTCATGTTTTCATCAGTTCTCAGCTTTTTTGATCAGGGCATTGTCAGGAAACTCAAATCTGACAAGAATGTTAGTTTTGCAAAGAAAGCTGTATTCTGACATCCCAGGAAATGAAATGAGTGTTAAAGTCATGTTTTCAACAGTTCTCAGCTTTTTTGATCAGGGCATTGTCAGGAAACTCAAATCTGACAAGAATGTGAGTTTTGCAAAGAAAGCTGTATTCTGACATCCCAGGAAACATGAAATGAGTGTTAAAGTCATGTTTTCATCAGTTCTCAGCTTTTTTGATCAGGGCATTGTCAGGAAACTCAAATCTGACAAGAATGTTAGTTTTGCAAAGAAAGCTGTTTTCTGACATCCCAGAAACATGAAATGAGTGTTAAAGTCATGTTTTCAACAGTTCTCAGCTTTTTTGATCAGGGCATTGTCAGGAAACTCAAATCTGACAAGAATGTTAGTTTTGCAAAGAAAGCTGTTTTCTGACATCCCAGAAACATGAAATGAGTGTTAAAGTCATGTTTTCATCATTCTCAGCTTTTTGATTAGGGCATTGTCAGGAAACTCAAATCTGACAAGAATGTTAGTTTTGCAAAGAAAGCTGTATTCTGACATCCCAGGGCATGAAATGAGTGTTAAAGTCATGTTTTCAACAGTTCTCAGCTTTTTTGTTCAGGGCATTGTCAGGAAACTCAAATCTGACAAGAATGTTAGTTTTGCAAAGAAAGCTGTATTCTGACATCCCAGGAGCATGAAATGAGTGTTAAAGTCATGTTTTCATCAGTTCTCAGCTTTTTTGATCAGGGCATTGTCAGGAAACTCAAATCTGACAAGAATGTTAGTTTTGCAAAGAAAGCTGTTTTCTGACATCCCAGAAACATGAAATGAGTGTTAAAGTCATGTTTTCAACAGTTCTCAGCTTCTTTACTCAGGGCCTTGTCAGGAAACTCAAATCTGACAGGAATGTGAGTTTTGCAAAGAAAGCTGTATTCTGACATCCCAGGGGCATGAAATGAGTGTTAAAGTCATGTTTTCATCAGTTCTCAGCTTTTTTGATCAGAGCATTGTCAGGAAACTCAAATCTGACAAGAATGTTAGTTTTGCAAAGAAAGCTGTTTTCTGACATCCCAGAAACATGAAATGAGTGTTAAAGTCATGTTTTCAACAGTTCTCAGCTTTTTTACTCAGGGCATTGTCAGGAAACTCAAATCTGACAGGAATGTGAGTTTTGCAAAGAAAGCTGTTTTCTGACATCCCAGAAACATGAAATGAGTGTTAAAGTCATGTTTTCATTAATTCTCAGCTTTTTTGATTAGGGCATTGTCAGGAAACTCAAATCTGACAAGAATGTCAGTTTTGCAAAGAAAGCTGTATTCTGACATCCCAGGGGCATGAAATGAGTGTTAAAGTCATGTTTTCATCAGTTCTCAGCTTTTTTGATCAGGGCATTGTCAGGAAACTCAAATCTGACAAGAATGTTAGTTTTGCAAAGAAAGCTGTTTTCTGACATCCCAGGGGCATGAAATGAGTGTTAAAGTCATGTTTTCATCAGTTCTCAGCTTTTTTGATCAGGGCATTGTCAGGAAACTCAAATCTGACAAGAATGTTAGTTTTGCAAAGAAAGCTGTATTCTGACATCCCAGGAACATGAAATGAGTGTTAAAGTCATGTTTTCAACAGTTCTCAGCTTTTTGATTAGGGCATTGTCAGGAAACTCAAATCTGACAAGAATGTCAGTTTTGCAAAGAAAGCTGTATTCTGACATCCCAGGGCATGAAATGAGTGTTAAAGTCATGTTTTCAACAGTTCTCAGCTTTTTTGATCAGGGCATTGTCAGGAAACTCAAATCTGACAAGAATGTAGTTTTGCAAAGAAAGCTGTATTCTGACATCCCAGGAGCATGAAATGAGTGTTAAAGTCATGTTTTCATCAGTTCTCAGCTTTTTTGATCAGGGCATTGTCAGGAAACTCAAATCTGACAAGAATGTTAGTTTTGCAAAGAAAGCTGTTTCTGACATCCCAGAAACATGAAATGAGTGTTAAAGTCATGTTTTCAACAGTTCTCAGCTTTTTTATCAGGGCCTTGTCAGGAAACTCAAATCTGACAAGAATGTTAGTTTTGCAAAGAAAGCTGTATTCTGACATCCCAGGAGCATGAAATGAGTGTTAAAGTCATGTTTTCATCAGTTCTCAGCTTTTTTGATCAGGGCATTGTCAGGAAACTCAAATCTGACAAGAATGTTAGTTTTGCAAAGAAAGCTGTATTCTGACATCCCAGAAACATGAAATGAGTGTTAAAGTCATGTTTTCACAGTTCTCAGCTTTTTTGATCAGGCATTGTCAGGAAACTCAAATCTGACAAGAATGTTAGTTTTGCAAAGAAAGCTGTTTTCTGACATCCCAGAAACATGAAATGAGTGTTAAAGTCATGTTTTCATTAAGTTCTCAGCTTTTTGATTAGGGCATTGTCAGGAAACTCAAATCTGACAAGAATGTCAGTTTTGCAAAGAAAGCTGTATTCTGACATCCCAGGGGCATGAAATGAGTGTTAAAGTCATGTTTTCAACAGTTCTCAGCTTTTTTGATCAGGGCATTGTCAGGAAACTCAAATCTGACAAGAATGTTAGTTTTGCAAAGAAAGCTGTATTCTGACATCCCAGGAGCATGAAATGAGTGTTAAAGTCATGTTTTCATCAGTTCTCAGCTTTTTTGATCAGGGCATTGTCAGGAAACTCAAATCTGACAAGAATGTTAGTTTTGCAAAGAAAGCTGTTTTCTGACATCCCAGAAACATGTAATGAGTGTTAAAGTCATGTTTTCAACAGTTCTCAGCTTTTTTATCACTGCATTGTCAGGAAACTCAAATCTGACAAGAATGTGAGTTTTGCAAAGAAAGCTGTATTCTGACATCCCAGGGGCATGAAATGAGTGTTAAAGTCATGTTTTCAACAGTTCTCAGCTTTTTTGATCAGGGCATTGTCAGGAAACTCAAATCTGACAAGAATGTTAGTTTTGCAAAGAAAGCTGTATTCTGACATCCCAGGAACATGAAATGAGTGTTAAAGTCATGTTTTCAACAGTTCTCAGCTTTTTTGATCAGGGCATTGTCAGGAAACTCAAATCTGACAAGAATGTTAGTTTTGCAAAGAAAGCTGTTTCTGACATCCCAGAGAACATGAAATGAGTGTTAAAGTCATGTTTTCATCAGTTCTCAGCTTTTTTGATTAGGGCATTGTCAGGAAACTCAAATCTGACAAGAATGTTAGTTTTGCAAAGAAAGCTGTTTTCTGACATCCCAGAAACATGAATGAGTGTTAAAGTCATGTTTTCAACAGTTCTCAGCTTTTTTGATCAGGGCATTGTCAGGAAACTCAAATCTGACAAGAATGTTAGTTTTGCAAAGAAAGCTGTATTCTGACATCCCAGGAGCATGAAATGAGTGTTAAAGTCATGTTTTCAACAGTTCTCAGCTTTTTTGATCAGGGCATTGTCAGGAAACTCAAATCTGACAAGAATGTTAGTTTTGCAAAGAAAGCTGTTTTCTGACATCCCAGAAACATGAAATGAGTGTTAAAGTCATGTTTTCAACAGTTCTCAGCTTTTTTGATCAGGGCATTGTCAGGAAACTCAAATCTGACAAGAATGTTAGTTTTGCAAAGAAAGCTGTTTCTGACATCCCAGAAACATGAAATGAGTGTTAAAGTCATGTTTTCATCAGTTCTCAGCTTTTTTGATCAGGGCATTGTCAGGAAACTCAAATCTGACAAGAATGTTAGTTTTGCAAAGAAAGCTGTATTCTGACATCCCAGAAACATGAAATGAGTGTTAAAGTCATGTTTTCATCAGTTCTCAGCTTTTTGATCAGGGCATTGTCAGGAAACTCAAATCTGACAGGAATGTTAGTTTTGCAAAAAAAGCTGTTTTGACATCCCAGAAACATGAAATGAGTGTTAAAGTCATGTTTTCATCAGTTCTCAGCTTTTTTGATCAGGGCATTGTCAGGAAACTCAAATCTGACAAGAATGTTAGTTTTGCAAAGAAAGCTGTATTCTGACATCCCAGGGGCATGAAATGAGTGTTAAAGTCATGTTTTCAACAGTTCTCAGCTTTTTTCAGGGCATTGTCAGGAAACTCAAATCTGACAAGAATGTTAGTTTTGCAAAGAAAGCTGTATTCTGACATCCCAGGAGCATGAAATGAGTGTTAAAGTCATGTTTTCATCAGTTCTCAGCTTTTTTGATCAGGGCATTGTCAGGAAACTCAAATCTGACAAGAATGTTAGTTTTGCAAAGAAAGCTGTTTTCTGACATCCCAGAAACATGTAATGAGTGTTAAAGTCATGTTTTCAACAGTTCTCAGCTTCTTTACTCACTGCCTTGTCAGGAAACTCAAATCTGACAGAATGTGAGTTTTGCAAAGAAAGCTGTATTCTGACATCCCAGGGGCATGAAATGAGTGTTAAAGTCATGTTTTCATCAGTTCTCAGCTTTTTTGATCAGAGCATTGTCAGGAAACTCAAATCTGACAAGAATGTTAGTTTTGCAAAGAAAGCTGTTTTCTGACATCCCAGAAACATGTAATGAGTGTTAAAGTCATGTTTTCAACAGTTCTCAGCTTTTTATCAGGGCATTGTCAGGAAACTCAAATCTGACAGAATGTGAGTTTTGCAAAGAAAGCTGTTTTCTGACATCCCAGGGGCATGAAATGAGTGTTAAAGTCATGTTTTCATCAGTTCTCAGCTTTTTTGATCAGGGCATTGTCAGGAAACTCAAATCTGACAAGAATGTTAGTTTTGCAAAGAAAGCTGTATTCTGACATCCCAGGAACATGAAATGAGTGTTAAAGTCATGTTTTCATCAGTTCTCAGCTTTTTTGATCAGGGCATTGTCAGGAAACTCAAATCTGACAAGAATGTTAGTTTTGCAAAGAAAGCTGTTTTCTGACATCCCAGAAACATGAAATGAGTGTTAAAGTCATGTTTTCAACAGTTCTCAGCTTTTTTGATCACTGCCTTGTCAGGAAACTCAAATCTGACAAGAATGTTAGTTTTGCAAAGAAAGCTGTTTTCTGACATCCCAGAAACATGAAATGAGTGTTAAAGTCATGTTTTCAACAGTTCTCAGCTTTTTTGATCAGGGCATTGTCAGGAAACTCAAATCTGACAAGAATGTTAGTTTTGCAAAGAAAGCTGTTTTCTGACATCCCAGAAACATGAATGAGTGTTAAAGTCATGTTTTCAACAGTTCTCAGCTTTTTGATCACTGCCTTGTCAGGAAACTCAAATCTGACAGGAATGTTAGTTTTGCAAAGAAAGCTGTTTTCTGACATCCCAGAAACATGAAATGAGTGTTAAAGTCATGTTTTCATCAGTTCTCAGCTTTTTTGATTAGGGCATTGTCAGGAAACTCAAATCTGACAAGAATGTTAGTTTTGCAAAGAAAGCTGTATTCTGACATCCCAGAAACATGAAATGAGTGTTAAAGTCATGTTTTCATCAGTTCTCAGCTTTTTTGATCAGGGCATTGTCAGGAAACTCAAATCTGACAAGAATGTGAGTTTTGCAAAAAAGCTGTTTTCTGACATCCCAGAAACATGAAATGAGTGTTAAAGTCATGTTTTCATCAGTTCTCAGCTTTTTTGATCAGGGCATTGTCAGGAAACTCAAATCTGACAAGAATGTTAGTTTTGCAAAGAAAGCTGTTTTCTGACATCCCAGAAACATGAAATGAGTGTTAAAGTCATGTTTTCATCAGTTCTCAGCTTTTTTGATCAGGCATTGTCAGGAAACTCAAATCTGACAAGAATGTTAGTTTTGCAAAGAAAGCTGTTTTCTGACATCCCAGGGCATGAAATGAGTGTTAAAGTCATGTTTTCATCAGTTCTCAGCTTTTTTGATCAGGGATTGTCAGGAAACTCAAATCTGACAAAATGTTAGTTTTGCAAAGAAAGCTGTATTCTGACACCCAAGGAGAATGAAATGAGTGTTAAAGTCATGTTTTCAACAGTTCTCAGCTTTTTTGATCAGAGCATTGTCAGGAAACTCAAATCTGACAAGAATGTGAGTTTTGAAAAGAAAGCTGTATTCTGACATCCCAGAACATGAAATGAGTGTTAAAGTCATGTTTTCATCAGTTCTCAGCTTTTTTGATCAGGGCATTGTCAGGAAACTCAAATCTGACAAGAATGTTAGTTTTGCAAAGAAAGCTGTTTTCTGACATCCCAGAAACATGTAAATGAGTGTTAAAGTCATGTTTTCAACAGTTCTCAGCTTTTTACTCACTGCCTTGTCAGGAAACTCAAATCTGACAAGAATGTTAGTTTTGCAAAGAAAGCTGTTTTCTGACATCCCAGAAACATGAAATGAGTGTTAAAGTCATGTTTTCAACAGTTCTCAGCTTTTTTGATCAGAGCATTGTCAGGAAACTCAAATCTGACAAGAATGTTAGTTTTGCAAAGAAAGCTGTTTTCTGACATCCCAGAAACATGTAATGAGTGTTAAAGTCATGTTTTCAACAGTTCTCAGCTTCTTTACTCACTGCCTTGTCAGGAAACTCAAATCTGACAGGAATGTTAATTTTGCAAAGAAAGCTCGTTTCTGACATCCCAGAAACATGAAATGAGTGTTAATGTCATGTTTTCATTAATTCTCAGCTTTTTTGATTAGGGCATTGTCAGGAAACTCAAATCTAACAAGAATGTTAGTTTTGCAAAGAAAGCTGTTTTCTGACATCCCAGAAACATGTAATGAGTGTTAAAGTCATGTTTTCAACAGTTCTCAGCTTCTTTACTCACTGCCTTGTCAGGAAACTCAAATCTGACAGGAATGTGAGCATTGCAAAGAAAGCTGTATTCTGACATCCCAGGGGCATGAAATGAGTGTTAAAGTCATGTTTTCATCAGTTCTCAGCTTTTTTGATCAGAGCATTGTCAGGAAACTCAAATCTGACAAGAATGTTAGTTTTGCAAAGAAAGCTGTTTTCTGACATCCCAGAAACATGTAATGAGTGTTAAAGTCATGTTTTCAACAGTTCTCAGCTTCTTTACTCATTGCCTTGTCAGGAATCTCAAATCTGACAGGAATGTGAGCTTTGCAAAGAAAGCTGTTTTCTGACATCCCAGAAACATGACATGAGTGTTAATGTCATGTTTTCATTAATTCTCAGCTTTTTTGATTAGGGCATTGTCAGGAAACTTAAATCTGACAAGAATGTCAGTTTTGCAAAGAAAGCTGTATTCTGACATCCCAGGGGCATGAAATGAGTGTTAAAGTCATGTTTTCAACAGTTCTCAGCTTTTTTGATCAGAGCATTGTCAGGAAACTCAAATCTGACAAGAATGTTAGTTTTGCAAAGAAAGCTGTTTTCTGACATCCCAGGGGCATGAAATGAGTGTTAAAGTCATGTTTTCATCAGTTCTCAGCTTTTTTGATCAGGGAATTGTCAGGAAACTCAAATCTGACAGGAATGTTAATTTTGCAAAGAAAGCTGTATTCTGAACACCAAGGAGAATGAAATGAGGGTTAAAGTCATGTTTTCAACAGTTCTCAGCTTTTTTGATCAGAGCATTGTCAGGAAACTCAAATCTGACAAGAACGTGAGATTTGAAAAGAAAGCTGTATTCTGACATCCTAGGAGCATATAATGAGTGTTAAAGTCATGTTTTCATCAGTTCTCAGCTTTTTTGATCAGGACATTGTCAGGAAACTCAAATCTGACAGGAATGTGAGTTTTGCAAAAAAACGCTGTTTTCTGACATCCCAGAAACATGAAATGAGTGTTAAAGTCATGTTTTCATCAGTTCTCAGCTTTTTTGATCAGGGCATTGTCAGGAAACTCAAATCTAACAAGAATATTAGTTTAGCAAAGAAAGCTGTTTTCTGACATCCCAGAAACATGACATGAGTGTTAATGTCATGTTTTCATTAATTCTCAGCTTTTTTGATTAGGGCATTGTCAGTAAACTTAAATCTGACAAGAATGTCAGTTTTGCAAAGAAAGCTGTATTCTGACATCCCAGGGGCATGAAATGAGTGTTAAAGTCATGTTTTCAACAGTTCTCAGCTTTTTTGTTCAGGGCATTGTCAGGAAACTCAAATCTGACAAGAATGTAAGTTTTGCAAAGAAAGCTGTTTTCTGACATCCCAGAAACATGTAATGAGTGTTAAAGTCATGTTTTCAACAGTTCTCAGCTTCTTTACTCACTGCCTTGTCAGGAAACTCAAATCTGACAGGAATGTGAGCATTGCAAAGAAAGCTGTATTCTGACATCCCAGGGGCATGAAATGAGTGTTAAAGTCATGTTTTCAACAGTTCTCAGCTTTTTTGATTAGGGCATTGTCAGGAAACTTAAATCTGACAAGAATGTCAGTTTTGCAAAGAAAGCTGTATTCTGACATCCCAGGGGCATGAAATGAGTGTTAAAGTCATGTTTTCAACAGTTCTCAGCTTTTTTGATCAGAGCATTGTCAGGAAACTCAAATCTGACAAGAATGTTAGTTTTGCAAAGAAAGCTGTATTCTGACACCCAGGAGCATGAAATGAGTGTTAAAGTCATGTTTTCCATCAGTTCTCAGCTTTTTTGATTAGGGCATTGTCAGGAAACTCAAATCTGACAAGAATGTTAGTTTTGCAAAGAAAGCTGTTTTCTGACATCCCAGAAACATGTAATGAGTGTTAAAGTCATGTTTTCAACAGTTCTCAGCTTCTTTACTCACTGCCTTGTCAGGAAACTCAAATCTGACAAGAATGTTAGTTTTGCAAAGAAAGCTGTATTCTGACATCCCAGGGGCATGAAATGAGTGTTAAAGTCATGTTTTCAACAGTTCTCAGCTTTTTTGATCAGAGCATTGTCAGGAAACTCAAATCTGACAAGAATGTTAGTTTTGCAAAGAAAGCTGTTTTCTGACATCCCAAGAGCATGAACTGAGTGTTAAAGTAATTTTTTCATCAGTTCTCAGCTTTTTTGATCAGGGCATTGTCAGGAAACTCAAATCTGACAAAAATGTTAGTTTTGCAAAGAAAGCTGTTTTCTGACATCCCAGAAAAATGTAATGAGTGTTAAAGTCATGTTTTCAACAGTTCTCAGCTTCTTTACTCACTGCCTTGTCAGGAAACTCAAATCTGACAAGAATGTTAGTCTTGCAAAGAAAGCTGTATTCTGACATCCCAGGAGCATGAAATGAGTGTTAAAGTCATGTTTTCATTAATTCTCAGCTTTTTTGATTAGGGCATTGTCAGGAAACTCAAATCTGACAAGAATGTTAGTTTTGCAAAGAAAGCTGTATTCTGACATCCCAGAAACATGAAATGAGTGTTAAAGTCATGTTTTCATCAGTTCTCAGCTTTTTTGTTCAGGGCATTGTCAGGAAACTCAAATCTAACAAGAATATTAGTTTAGCAAAGAAAGCTGTTTTCTGACATCCCAGAAACATGACATGAGTGTTAAAGTCATGTTTTCATCAGTTCTCAGCTTTTTTGATCAGGGCATTGTCAGGAAACTCAAATCTGACAAGAATGTCAGTTTTGCAAAGAAAGCTGTATTCTGACATCCCAGGGGCATGAAATGAGTGTTAAAGTCATGTTTTCAACAGTTCTCAGCTTTTTTGATCAGGGCATTGTCAGGAAACTCAAATCTGACAAGAATGTAGTTTTGCAAAGAAAGCTTTATTCTGACATCCCAGGAGCATGAAATGAGTGTTAAAGTCATTTTTTCATCAGTTCTCAGCTTTTTTGATCAGGGCATTGTCAGGAAACTCAAATCTGACAAGAATGTTAGTTTTGCAAAGAAAGCTGTTTTCTGACATCCCAGAAACATGTAATGAGTGTTAAAGTCATGTTTTCAACAGTTCTCAGCTTTTTTACTCACTGCCTTGTCAGGAAACTCAAATCTGACAGGAATGTGAGTTTTGCAAAGAAAGCTGTATTCTGACATCCCAGGGGCATGAAATGAGTGTTAAAGTCATGTTTTCAACAGTTCTCAGCTTTTTTGATCAGGGCATTGTCAGGAAACTCAAATCTGACAAGAATGTTAGTTTTGCAAAGAAAGCTGTATTCTGACATCCCAGATGAAATGAGTGTTAAAGTCATGTTTTCAACAGTTCTCAGCTTTTTTGATCAGGGCATTGTCAGGAAACTCAAATCTGACAAGAATGTTAGTTTTGCAAAGAAAGCTGTTTTCTGACATCCCAGGACATGAAATGAGTGTTAAAGTCATGTTTTCATCAGTTCTCAGCTTTTTTGATTAGGGCATTGTCAGGAAACTCAAATCTGACAAGAATGTTAGTTTTGCAAAGAAAGCTGTTTTCTGACATCCCAGAAACATGTAATGAGTGTTAAAGTCATGTTTTCAACAGTTCTCAGCTTCTTTACTCACTGCCTTGTCAGGAAACTCAAATCTGACAAGAATGTTAGTTTTGCAAAGAAAGCTGTATTCTGACATCCCAGGAGCATGAAATGAGTGTTAAAGTCATGTTTTCAACAGTTCTCAGCTTTTTTGATCAGAGCATTGTCAGGAAACTCAAATCTGACAAGAATGTTAGTTTTGCAAAGAAAGCTGTTTTCTGACATCCCAGAAACATGTAATGAGTGTTAAAGTCATGTTTTCAACAGTTCTCAGCTTTTTTATCAGGGCCTTGTCAGGAAACTCAAATCTGACAGGAATGTTAGTTTTGCAAAGAAAGCTGTTTTCTGACATCCCAGAAACATGAAATGAGTGTTAAAGTCATGTTTTCATCAGTTCTCAGCTTTTTTGATCAGGGCATTGTCAGGAAACTCAAATCTGACAAGAATGTTAGTTTTGCAAAGAAAGCTGTATTCTGACATCCCAGAAACATGAAATGAGTGTTAAAGTCATGTTTTCATCAGTTCTCAGCTTTTTTGATCAGGGCATTGTCAGGAAACTCAAATCTGACAGGAATGTGAGTTTTGCAAAAAAACGCTGTTTTCTGACATCCCAGAAACATGAAATGAGTGTTAAAGTCATGTTTTCATCAGTTCTCAGCTTTTTTGATTAGGGCATTGTCAGGAAACTCAAATCTGACAAGAATGTTAGTTTTGCAAAGAAAGCTGTATTCTGACATCCCAGGGGCATGAAATGAGTGTTAAAGTCATGTTTTCAACAGTTCTCAGCTTTTTTGATCAGGGCATTGTCAGGAAACTCAAATCTGACAAGAATGTTAGTTTTGCAAAGAAAGCTGTATTTGACATCCCAGGAGCATGAAATGAGTGTTAAAGTCATGTTTTCATCAGTTCTCAGCTTTTTTGATCAGGGCATTGTCAGGAAACTCAAATCTGACAAGAATGTTAGTTTTGCAAAGAAAGCTGTTTTCTGACATCCCAGAAACATGAAATGAGTGTTAAAGTCATGTTTTCAACAGTTCTCAGCTTTTTTACTCAGGCATTGTCAGGAAACTCAAATCTGACAAGAATGTGAGTTTTGCAAAGAAAGCTGTATTCTGACATCCCAGGGGCATGAAATGAGTGTTAAAGTCATGTTTTCATCAGTTCTCAGCTTTTTTGATCAGGGCATTGTCAGGAAACTCAAATCTGACAAGAATGTTAGTTTTGCAAAGAAAGCTGTTTTCTGACATCCCAGAAACATGAAATGAGTGTTAAAGTCATGTTTTCATCAGTTCTCAGCTTTTTTGATCAGGGCATTGTCAGGAAACTCAAATCTGACAGGAATGTGAGTTTTGCAAAGAAAGCTGTTTTCTGACATCCCAGGGGCATGAAATGAGTGTTAAAGTCATGTTTTCAACAGTTCTCAGCTTTTTTGATCAGAGCATTGTCAGGAAACTCAAATCTGACAAGAATGTTAGTTTTGCAAAGAAAGCTGTATTCTGACATCCCAGGAACATGAAATGAGTGTTAAAGTCATGTTTTCATCAGTTCTCAGCTTTTTTGATCAGGGCATTGTCAGGAAACTCAAATCTGACAAGAATGTTAGTTTTGCAAAGAAAGCTGTTTTCTGACATCCCAGAAACATGAAATGAGTGTTAAAGTCATGTTTTCAACAGTTCTCAGCTTTTTACTCACTGCCTTGTCAGGAAACTCAAATCTGACAAGAATGTTAGTTTTGCAAAGAAAGCTGTTTTCTGACATCCCAGAAACATGAAATGAGTGTTAAAGTCATGTTTTCAACAGTTCTCAGCTTTTTTGATCAGGGCATTGTCAGGAAACTCAAATCTGACAAGAATGTTAGTTTTGCAAAGAAAGCTGTTTTCTGACATCCCAGAAACATGAAATGAGTGTTAAAGTCATGTTTTCAACAGTTCTCAGCTTTTTTGATCAGCATTGTCAGGAAACTCAAATCTGACAAGAATGTTAGTTTTGCAAAGAAAGCTGTTTTCTGACATCCCAGAAACATGAAATGAGTGTTAAAGTCATGTTTTCATCAGTTCTCAGCTTTTTTGATCAGGGCATTGTCAGGAAACTCAAATCTGACAAGAATGTTAGTTTTGCAAAGAAAGCTGTATTCTGACATCCCAGAAACATGAAATGAGTGTTAAAGTCATGTTTTCATCAGTTCTCAGCTTTTTTGATCAGGGCATTGTCAGGAAACTCAAATCTGACAGGAATGTGAGTTTTGCAAAAAAACGCTGTTTTCTGACATCCCAGAAACATGAAATGAGTGTTAAAGTCATGTTTTCATCAGTTCTCAGCTTTTTTGATCAGGGCATTGTCAGGAAACTCAAATCTAACAAGAATATTAGTTTAGCAAAGAAAGCTGTTTTCTGACATCCCAGAAACATGAAATGAGGGTTAAAGTCATGTTTTCACCAGTTCTCAGCTTTTTTGATCAGAGCATTGTCAGGAAACTCAAATCTGACAAGAATGTTATTTTTGCAAAGAAAGCTGTTTTCTGACATCCCAGGGGCATGAAATGAGTGTTAAAGTCATGTTTTCATCAGTTCTCAGCTTTTTTGATCAGGGAATTGTCAGGAAACTCAAATCTGACAAAAATGTTAATTTTGCAAATAAAGCTGTATTCTGAACACCAAGGAGAATGAAATGAGGGTTAAAGTCATGTTTTCAACAGTTCTCAGCTTTTTTGATCAGGCATTGTCAGGAAACTCAAATCTGACAAGAATGTGAGTTTGAAAGAAAGCTGTATTCTGACATCCCAGGAACATAAATGAGTGTTAAAGTCATGTTTTCATCAGTTCTCAGCTTTTTTGATCAGGGCATTGTCAGGAAACTCAAATCTGACAAGAATGTTAGTTTTGCAAAGAAAGCTGTTTTCTGACATCCCAGAAACATGTAATGAGTGTTAAAGTCATGTTTTCAACAGTTCTCAGCTTCTTTATCAGGGCATTGTCAGGAAACTCAAATCTGACAAGAATGTTAGTTTTGCAAAGAAAGCTGTTTTCTGACATCCCAGAAACATGAAATGAGTGTTAAAGTCATGTTTTCAACAGTTCTCAGCTTTTTTGATCAGGCATTGTCAGGAAACTCAAATCTGACAAGAATGTTAGTTTTGCAAAGAAAGCTGTTTTCTGACATCCCAGAAACATGTAATGAGTGTTAAAGTCATGTTTTCAACAGTTCTCAGCTTTTTACTCACTGCCTTGTCAGGAAACTCAAATCTGACAGGAATGTTAGTTTTGCAAAGAAAGCTGTTTTCTGACATCCCAGAAACATGAAATGAGTGTTAAAGTCATGTTTTCATTATTCTCAGCTTTTTTGATTAGGGCATTGTCAGGAAACTCAAATCTGACAAGAATGTTAGTTTTGCAAAGAAAGCTGTTTTCTGACATCCCAGAAACATGTAATGAGTGTTAAAGTCATGTTTTCAACAGTTCTCAGCTTTTTTACTCACTGCCTTGTCAGGAAACTCAAATCTGACAGGAATGTGAGTTTTGCAAAGAAAGCTGTATTCTGACATCCCAGGGGCATGAAATGAGTGTTAAAGTCATGTTTTCAGCAGTTCTCAGCTTTTTTGTTCAGAGCATTGTCAGGAAACTCAAATCTGACAAGAATGTTAGTTTTGCAATGAAAGCTGTTTTCTGACATCCCAGAAACTTGTAATGAGTGTTAAAGTCATGTTTTCAACAGTTCTCAGCTTCTTTACTCATTGCCTTGTCAGGAAACTCAAATCTGACAGGGATGTGAGCTTTGCAAAGAAAGCTGTTTTCTGACATCCCAGAAACATGACATGAGTATTAATGTCATGTTTTCATTAATTCTCAGCTTTTTTGATTAGGGCATTGTCAGGAAACTTAAATCTGACAAGAATGTCAGTTTTGCAAAGAAAGCTGTATTCTGACATCCCAGGGGCATGAAATGAGTGTTAAAGTCATGTTTTCAACAGTTCTCAGCTTTTTTGATCAGAGCATTGTCAGGAAACTCAAATCTGACAAGAATGTTAGTTTTGCAAAGAAAGCTGTTTTCTGACATCCCAGGGGCATGAAATGAGTGTTAAAGTCATGTTTTCATCAGTTCTCAGCTTTTTTGATAAGGGAATTGTCAGGAAACTCAAATCTGACAGGAATGTTAATTTTGCAAAGAAAGCTGTATTCTGAACACCAAGGAGAATGAAATGAGGGTTAAAGTCATGTTTTCAACAGTTCTCAGCTTTTTTGATCAGAGCATTGTCAGGAAACTCAAATCTGACAAGAACGTGAGATTTGAAAAGAAAGCTGTATTCTGACATCCTAGGAGCATATAATGAGTGTTAAAGTCATGTTTTCATCAGTTCTCAGCTTTTTTGATCAGGACATTGTCAGGAAACTCAAATCTGACAGGAATGTGAGTTTTGCAAAAAACGTTTTCTGACATCCCAGAAACATGAAATGAGTGTTAAAGTCATGTTTTCATCAGTTCTCAGCTTTTTTGATCAGGGCATTGTCAGGAAACTCAAATCTAACAAGAATATTAGTTTAGCAAAGAAAGCTGTTTTCTGACATCCCAGAAACATGACATGAGTGTTAATGTCATGTTTTCATTAATTCTCAGCTTTTTTGATTAGGGCATTGTCAGTAAACTTAAATCTGACAAGAATGTCAGTTTTGCAAAGAAAGCTGTATTCTGACATCCCAGGGGCATGAAATGAGTGTTAAAGTCATGTTTTCAACAGTTCTCAGCTTTTTTGTTCAGGGCATTGTCAGGAAACTCAAATCTAACAAGAATGTTAGTTTTGCAAAGAAAGCTGTTTTCTGACATCCCAGAAACATGTAATGAGTGTTAAAGTCATGTTTTCAACAGTTCTCAGCTTCTTTACTCACTGCCTTGTCAGGAAACTCAAATCTGACAGGAATGTGAGCATTGCAAAGAAAGCTGTATTCTGACATCCCAGGGGCATGAAATGAGTGTTAAAGTCATGTTTTCAACAGTTCTCAGCTTTTTTGATTAGGGCATTGTCAGGAAACTTAAATCTGACAAGAATGTCAGTTTTGCAAAGAAAGCTGTATTCTGACATCCCAGGGGCATGAAATGAGTGTTAAAGTCATGTTTTCAACAGTTCTCAGCTTTTTTGATCAGAGCATTGTCAGGAAACTCAAATCTGACAAGAATGTTAGTTTTGCAAAGAAAGCTGTATTCTGACCACCCAGGAGCATGAAATGAGGGTTAAAGTCATGTTTCCATCAGTTCTCAGCTTTTTTGATTAGGGCATTGTCAGGAAACTCAAATCTGACAAGAATGTTAGTTTTGCAAAGAAAGCTGTTTTCTGACATCCCAGAAACATGTAATGAGTGTTAAAGTCATGTTTTCAACAGTTCTCAGCTTCTTTACTCACTGCCTTGTCAGGAAACTCAAATCTGACAAGAATGTTAGTTTTGCAAAGAAAGCTGTATTCTGACATCCCAGGAGCATGAAATGAGTGTTAAAGTCATGTTTTCAACAGTTCTCAGCTTCTTTACTCACTGCCTTGTCAGGAAACTCAAATCTGACAAGAATGTTAGTTTTGCAAAGAAAGCTGTATTCTGACATCCCAGGAGCATGAAATGAGTGTTAAAGTCATGTTTTCAACAGTTCTCAGCTTTTTTGATCAGAGCATTGTCAGGAAACTCAAATCTGACAAGAATGTTAGTTTTGCAAAGAAAGCTGTTTTCTGACATCCCAGAAACATGTAATGAGTGTTAAAGTCATGTTTTCAACAGTTCTCAGCTTCTTTACTCACTGCCTTGTCAGGAAACTCAAATCTGACAGGAATGTTAATTTTGCAAAGAAAGCTCTTTTCTGACATCCCAGAAACATGAAATGAGTGTTAATGTCATGTTTTCATTAATTCTCAGCTTTTTTGATTAGGGCATTGTCAGGAAACTCAAATCTGACAAGAATGTTAGTTTTGCAAAGAAAGCTGTATTCTGACATCCCAGAAACATGAAATGAGTGTTAAAGTCATGTTTTCATCAGTTCTCAGCTTTTTTGATCAGGGCATTGTCAGGAAACTCAAATCTGACAGGAATGTGAGTTTTGCAAAAAAACGCTGTTTTCTGACATCCCAGAAACATGAAATGAGTTTTAAAGTCATGTTTTCATCAGTTCTCAGCTTTTTTGATCAGGGCATTGTCAGGAAACTCAAATCTAACAAGAATATTAGTTTAGCAAAGAAAGCTGTTTTCTGACATCCCAGAAACATGAAATGAGTGTTAAAGTCATGTTTTCATCAGTTCTCAGCTTTTTTGATCAGGGCATTGTCAGGAAACTCAAATCTAACAAGAATATTAGTTTTGCAAAGAAAGCTGTTTTCTGACATCCCAGAAACATGACATGAGTGTTAATGTCATGTTTTCATTAATTCTCAGCTTTTTTGATTAGGGCATTGTCAGTAAACTTAAATCTGACAAGAATGTCAGTTTTGCAAAGAAAGCTGTATTCTGACATCCCAGGGGCATGAAATGAGTGTTAAAGTCATGTTTTCAACAGTTCTCAGCTTTTTTGTTCAGGGCATTGTCAGGAAACTCAAATCTGACAAGAATGTAAGTTTTGCAAAGAAAGCTTTATTTTGACATCCCAGGAGCATGAAATGAGTGTTAAAGTCATTTTTTCATCATTTCTCAGCTTTTTTGATCAGGGCATTGTCAGGAAACTCAAATCTAACAAGAATGTTAGTTTTGCAAAGAAAGCTGTTTTCTGACATCCCAGAAACATGTAATGAGTGTTAAAGTCATGTTTTCAACAGTTCTCAGCTTCTTTACTCACTGCCTTGTCAGGAAACTCAAATCTGACAGGAATGTGAGCATTGCAAAGAAAGCTGTATTCTGACATCCCAGGGGCATGAAATGAGTGTTAAAGTCATGTTTTCATCAGTTCTCAGCTTTTTTGATCAGAGCATTGTCAGGAAACTCATATCTGACAAGAATGTTAGTTTTGCAAAGAAAGCTGTTTTCTGACATCCCAGAAACATGACATGAGTGTTAATGTCATGTTTTCAACAGTTCTCAGCTTCTTTACTCATTGCCTTGTCAGGAAACTCAAATCTGACAGGAATGTGAGTTTGCAAAGAAAGCTGTTTTCTGACATCCCAGAAACATGACATGAGTGTTAATGTCATGTTTTCATTAATTCTCAGCTTTTTTGATTAGGGCATTGTCAGGAAACTCAAATCTGACAAGAATGTCAGTTTTGCAAAGAAAGCTGTATTCTGACATCCCAGGGCATGAAATGAGTGTTAAAGTCATGTTTTCAACAGTTCTCAGCTTTTTTGATCAGAGCATTGTCAGGAAACTCAAATCTGACAAGAATGTTAGTTTTGCAAAGAAAGCTGTTTTCTGACATCCCAGGGCATGAAATGAGTGTTAAAGTCATGTTTTCATCAGTTCTCAGCTTTTTTGATAAGGGATTGTCAGGAAACTCAAATCTGACAGGAATGTTAATTTTGCAAAGAAAGCTGTATTCTGAACACCAAGGAGAATGAAATGAGGTTAAAGTCATGTTTTCAACAGTTCTCAGCTTTTTTGATCAGAGCATTGTCAGGAAACTCAAATCTGACAAGAATGTGAGATTTGAAAGAAAGCTGTATTCTGACATCCCAGGAGCATATAATGAGTGTTAAAGTCATGTTTTCATCAGTTCTCAGCTTTTTTGATCAGGGCATTGTCAGGAAACTCAAATCTGACAGGAATGTGAGTTTTGCAAAAAAAGCTGTTTTCTGACATCCCAGAAACATGAAATGAGTGTTAAAGTCATGTTTTCATCAGTTCTCAGCTTTTTTGATCAGGGCATTGTCAGGAAACTCAAATCTGACAAGAATGTTAGTTTTGCAAAGAAAGCTGTTTTCTGACATCCCAGAAACATGACATGAGTGTTAAAGTCATGTTTTCATTAATTCTCAGCTTTTTTGATTAGGGCATTGTCAGTAAACTCAAATCTGACAAGAATGTCAGTTTTGCAAAGAAAGCTGTATTCTGACATCCCAGGGGCATGAAATGAGTGTTAAAGTCATGTTTTCAACAGTTCTCAGCTTTTTTGTTCAGGGCATTGTCAGGAAACTCAAATCTGACAAGAATGTTAGTTTTGCAAAGAAAGCTGTTTTCTGACATCCCAGAAACATGTAATGAGTGTTAAAGTCATGTTTTCAACAGTTCTCAGCTTCTTTACTCACTGCCTTGTCAGGAAACTCAAATCTGACAGGAATGTGAGTTTTGCAAAGAAAGCTGTATTCTGACATCCCAGGGGCATGAAATGAGTGTTAAAGTCATGTTTTCAACAGTTCTCAGCTTTTTTGATTAGGGCATTGTCAGGAAACTCAAATCTGACAAGAATGTCAGTTTTGCAAAGAAAGCTGTATTCTGACATCCCAGGGGCATGAAATGAGTGTTAAAGTCATGTTTTCAACAGTTCTCAGCTTTTTTGATCAGAGCATTGTCAGGAAACTCAAATCTGACAAGAATGTTAGTTTTGCAAAGAAAGCTGTATTCTGACATCCCAGGAGCATGAAATGAGTGTTAAAGTCATGTTTTCCATCAGTTCTCAGCTTTTTTGATTAGGGCATTGTCAGGAAACTCAAATCTGACAAGAATGTTAGTTTTGCAAAGAAAGCTGTTTTCTGACATCCCAGAAACATGAAATGAGTGTTAAAGTCATGTTTTCAACAGTTCTCAGCTTTTTACTCAGCCTTGTCAGGAAACTCAAATCTGACAAGAATGTTAGTTTTGCAAAGAAAGCTGTTTCTGACATCCCAGAACATGAAATGAGTGTTAAAGTCATGTTTTCATCAGTTCTCAGCTTTTTTGATCAGGGCATTGTCAGGAAACTCAAATCTGACAAGAATGTTAGTTTTGCAAAGAAAGCTGTATTCTGACATCCCAGAAACATGAAATGAGTGTTAAAGTCATGTTTTCATCAGTTCTCAGCTTTTTTGATCAGGGCATTGTCAGGAAACTCAAATCTGACAAGAATGTTAGTTTTGCAAAAAAGCTGTTTTCTGACATCCCAGAAACATGAAATGAGTGTTAAAGTCATGTTTTCATCAGTTCTCAGCTTTTTTGATCAGGGCATTGTCAGGAAACTCAAATCTGACAAGAATGTTAGTTTTGCAAAGAAAGCTGTTTTCTGACATCCCAGAAACATGAAATGAGTGTTAAAGTCATGTTTTCATCAGTTCTCAGCTTTTTTGATCAGGGCATTGTCAGGAAACTCAAATCTGACAAGAATGTTAGTTTTGCAAAGAAAGCTGTTTTCTGACATCCCAGAAACATGAAATGAGTGTTAAAGTCATGTTTTCATCAGTTCTCAGCTTTTTTGATCAGGGCATTGTCAGGAAACTCAAATCTGACAAGAATGTTAGTTTTGCAAAGAAAGCTGTTTTCTGACATCCCAGAAACATGAAATGAGTGTTAAAGTCATGTTTTCAACAGTTCTCAGCTTTTTTGTCAGGGCATTGTCAGGAAACTCAAATCTGACAAGAATGTAAGTTTTGCAAAGAAAGCTGTATTCTGACATCCCAGGAGCATGAAATGAGTGTTAAAGTCATGTTTTCATCAGTTCTCAGCTTTTTTGATCAGAGCATTGTCAGGAAACTCATATCTGACAAGAATGTTAGTTTTGCAATGAAAGCTGTTTTCTGACATCCCAGAAACTTGTAATGAGTGTTAAAGTCATGTTTTCAACAGTACTCAGCTTCTTTACTCATTGCCTTGTCAGGAATCTCAAATCTGACAGGAATGTGAGTTTTGCAAAGAAAGCTGTATTCTGACATCCCAGGGGCATGAAATGAGTGTTAAAGTCATGTTTTCAACAGTTCTCAGCTTTTTTGATCAGAGCATTGTCAGGAAACTCAAATCTGACAAGAATGTTAGTTTTGCAAAGAAAGCTGTTTTCTGACATCCCAGAAACATGTAATGAGTGTTAAAGTCATGTTTTCAACAGTTCTCAGCTTTTTTACTCATTGCCTTGTCAGGAAACTCAAATCTGACAGGAATGTGAGTTTTGCAAAGAAAGCTGTTTTCTGACATCCCAGAAACATGAAATGAGTGTTAAAGTCATGTTTTCATTAGTTCTCAGCTTTTTTGATCAGGGCATTGTCAGGAAACTCAAATCTGACAAGAATGTTAGTTTTGCAAAGAAAGCTGTATTCTGACATCCCAGGGGCATGAAATGAGTGTTAAAGTCATGTTTTCAACAGTTCTCAGCTTTTTTGATCAGAGCATTGTCAGGAAACTCAAATCTGACAAGAATGTTAGTTTTGCAAAGAAAGCTGTTTTCTGACATCCCAGGGGCATGAAATGAGTGTTAAAGTCATGTTTTCATCAGTTCTCAGCTTTTTTGATAAGGGAATTGTCAGGAAACTCAAATCTGACAGGAATGTGAGCATTGCAAAGAAAGCTGTATTCTGACATCCCAGGGGCATGAATTGAGTGTTAAAGTCATGTTTTCAACAGTTCTCAGCTTTTTTGATCAGAGCATTGTCAGGAAACTCAAATCTGACAAGAATGTGAGTTTGCAAAGAAAGCTGTATTCTGACATCCCAGGAGCATATAATGAGTGTTAAAGTCATGTTTTCATCAGTTCTCAGCTTTTTTGATCAGGGCATTGTCAGGAAACTCAAATCTGACAGGAATGTGAGTTTTGCAAAAAAGCTGTTTTGACATCCCAGAAACATGAAATGAGTGTTAAAGTCATGTTTTCATCAGTTCTCAGCTTTTTTGATCAGGGCATTGTCAGGAAACTCAAATCTGACAAGAATGTTAGTTTTGCAAAGAAAGCTGTTTTCTGACATCCCAGAAACATGAATGAGTGTTAAAGTCATGTTTTCATCAGTTCTCAGCTTTTTTGATTAGGGCATTGTCAGGAAACTCAAATCTGACAAGAATGTCAGTTTTGCAAAGAAAGCTGTATTCTGACATCCCAGGGGCATGAAATGAGTGTTAAAGTCATGTTTTCAACAGTTCTCAGCTTTTTTGTCAGGGCATTGTCAGGAAACTCAAATCTGACAAGAATGTTAGTTTTGCAAAGAAAGCTGTTTTCTGACATCCCAGAAACATGAATGAGTGTTAAAGTCATGTTTTCAACAGTTCTCAGCTTCTTTACTCACTGCATTGTCAGGAAACTCAAATCTGACAGGAATGTGAGTTTTGCAAAGAAAGCTGTATTCTGACATCCCAGGGGCATGAAATGAGTGTTAAAGTCATGTTTTCAACAGTTCTCAGCTTTTTTGATTAGGGCATTGTCAGGAAACTCAAATCTGACAAGAATGTTAGTTTTGCAAAGAAAGCTGTATTCTGACATCCCAGGGGCATGAAATGAGTGTTAAAGTCATGTTTTCAACAGTTCTCAGCTTTTTTGATCAGGCATTGTCAGGAAACTCAAATCTGACAAGAATGTTAGTTTTGCAAAGAAAGCTGTATTCTGACCACCCAGGAGCATGAAATGAGGGTTAAAGTCATGTTTTCATCAGTTCTCAGCTTTTTTGATTAGGGCATTGTCAGGAAACTCAAATCTGACAAGAATGTTAGTTTTGCAAAGAAAGCTGTTTTCTGACATCCCAGAAAAATGTAATGAGTGTTAAAGTCATGTTTTCAACAGTTCTCAGCTTCTTTACTCACTGCCTTGTCAGGAAACTCAAATCTGACAAGAATGTTAGTTTTGCAAAGAAAGCTGTTTTCTGACATCCCAGAAACATGAAATGAGTGTTAAAGTCATGTTTTCATCAGTTCTCAGCTTTTTTGATCAGGGCATTGTCAGGAAACTCAAATCTGACAAGAATGTTAGTTTTGCAAAGAAAGCTGTATTCTGACATCCCAGAAACATGAAATGAGTGTTAAAGTCATGTTTTCATCAGTTCTCAGCTTTTTTGATCAGGGCATTGTCAGGAAACTCAAATCTGACAGGAATGTGTTTTGCAAAAAAGCTGTTTTCTGACATCCCAGAAACATGAAATGAGTGTTAAAGTCATGTTTTCATCAGTTCTCAGCTTTTTTGATCAGGGCATTGTCAGGAAACTCAAATCTGACAAGAATGTTAGTTTTGCAAAGAAAGCTGTTTTCTGACATCCCAGAAACATGAAATGAGTGTTAAAGTCATGTTTTCATAGTTCTCAGCTTTTTTGATTAGGGCATTGTCAGGAAACTCAAATCTGACAAGAATGTTAGTTTTGCAAAGAAAGCTGTATTCTGACATCCCAGGGGCATGAAATGAGTGTTAAAGTCATGTTTTCAACAGTTCTCAGCTTTTTTGATCAGGGCATTGTCAGGAAACTCAAATCTGACAAGAATGTAAGTTTTGCAAAGAAAGCTTTATTTTGACATCCCAGGAGCATGAAATGAGTGTTAAAGTCATTTTTTCATCATTTCTCAGCTTTTTTGATCAGGGCATTGTCAGGAAACTCAAATCTAACAAGAATGTTAGTTTTGCAAAGAAAGCTGTTTTCTGACATCCCAGGGGCATGAAATGAGTGTTAAAGTCATGTTTTCATCAGTTCTCAGCTTTTTTGATCAGGGAATTGTCAGGAAACTCAAATCGGACAAAAATGTTAATTTTGCAAATAAAGCTGTATTCTGACATCCAAGGAGATGAAATGAGTGTTAAAGTCATGTTTTCAACAGTTCTCAGCTTTTTTGATCAGGCATTGTCAGGAAACTCAAATCTGACAAGAATGTGAGTTTGCAAAGAAAGCTGTATTCTGACATCCCAGGAACATGAAATGAGTGTTAAAGTCATGTTTTCATCAGTTCTCAGCTTTTTTGATCAGGGCATTGTCAGGAAACTCAAATCTGACAAGAATGTTAGTTTTGCAAAGAAAGCTGTTTTCTGACATCCCAGAAACATGTAATGAGTGTTAAAGTCATGTTTTCAACAGTTCTCAGCTTCTTTACTCAGTGCCTTGTCAGGAAACTCAAATCTGACAAGAATGTTAGTTTTGCAAAGAAAGCTATTTTCTGACATCCCAGAAACATGAAATGAGTGTTAAAGTCATGTTTTCAACAGTTCTCAGCTTTTTTGATCAGAGCATTGTCAGGAAACTCAAATCTGACAAGAATGTTAGTTTTGCAAAGAAAGCTGTTTTCTGACATCCCAGAAACATGTAATGAGTGTTAAAGTCATGTTTTCAACAGTTCTCAGCTTCTTTACTCACTGCCTTGTCAGGAAACTCAAATCTGACAGGAATGTTAATTTTGCAAAGAAAGCTCTTTTCTGACATCCCAGAAACATGAAATGAGTGTTAATGTCATGTTTTCATTAATTCTCAGCTTTTTTGATTAGGGCATTGTCAGGAAACTCAAATCTAACAAGAATGTTAGTTTTGCAAAGAAAGCTGTTTTCTGACATCCCAGAAACATGTAATGAGTGTTAAAGTCATGTTTTCAACAGTTCTCAGCTTCTTTACTCACTGCCTTGTCAGGAAACTCAAATCTGACAGGAATGTTAGTCTTGCAAAGAAAGCTGTATTCTGACATCCCAGGGGCATGAAATGAGTGTTAAAGTCATGTTTTCATCAGTTCTCAGCTTTTTTGATCAGAGCATTGTCAGGAAACTCATATCTGACAAGAATGTTAGTTTTGCAAAGAAAGCTGTTTTCTGACATCCCAGAAACATGTAATGAGTGTTAAAGTCATGTTTTCAACAGTTCTCAGCTTCTTTACTCTCATTGCCTTGTCAGGAATCTCAAATCTGACAGGAATGTGAGTTTGCAAAGAAAGCTGTTTTCTGACATCCCAGAAACATGACATGAGTGTTAATGTCATGTTTTCATTAATTCTCAGCTTTTTTGATTAGGGCATTGTCAGGAAACTTAAATCTGACAAGAATGTCAGTTTTGCAAAGAAAGCTGTATTCTGACATCCCAGGGGCATGAAATGAGTGTTAAAGTCATGTTTTCAACAGTTCTCAGCTTTTTTGATCAGAGCATTGTCAGGAAACTCAAATCTGACAAGAATGTTAGTTTTGCAAAGAAAGCTGTTTTCTGACATCCCAGGGGCATGAAATGAGTGTTAAAGTCATGTTTTCATCAGTTCTCAGCTTTTTTGATCAGGGAATTGTCAGGAAACTCAAATCTGACAGGAATGTTAATTTTGCAAAGAAAGCTGTATTCTGACACCAAGGAGAATGAAATGAGGTTAAAGTCATGTTTTCAACAGTTCTCAGCTTTTTTGATCAGAGCATTGTCAGGAAACTCAAATCTGACAAGAACGTGAGATTTGAAAAGAAAGCTGTATTCTGACATCCTAGGAGCATATAATGAGTGTTAAAGTCATGTTTTCATCAGTTCTCAGCTTTTTTGATCAGGGCATTGTCAGGAAACTCAAATCTGACAGGAATGTGAGTTTTGCAAAAAAACGCTGTTTTCTGACATCCCAGAAACATGAAATGAGTGTTAAAGTCATGTTTTCATCAGTTCTCAGCTTTTTTGATCAGGGCATTGTCAGGAAACTCAAATCTGACAAGAATGTTAGTTTTGCAAAGAAAGCTGTTTTCTGACATCCCAGAAACATGACATGAGTGTTAAAGTCATGTTTTCATTAGTTCTCAGCTTTTTTGATTAGGGCATTGTCAGGAAACTCAAATCTGACAAGAATGTCAGTTTTGCAAAGAAAGCTGTATTCTGACATCCCAGGGGCATGAAATGAGTGTTAAAGTCATGTTTTCAACAGTTCTCAGCTTTTTTGTCAGGGCATTGTCAGGAAACTCAAATCTGACAAGAATGTTAGTTTTGCAAAGAAAGCTGTTTTCTGACATCCCAGAAACATGTAATGAGTGTTAAAGTCATGTTTTCAACAGTTCTCAGCTTCTTTACTCACTGCCTTGTCAGGAAACTCAAATCTGACAGGAATGTGAGCATTGCAAAGAAAGCTGTATTCTGACATCCCAGGGCATGAAATGAGTGTTAAAGTCATGTTTTCAACAGTTCTCAGCTTTTTTGATTAGGGCATTGTCAGGAAACTCAAATCTGACAAGAATGTCAGTTTTGCAAAGAAAGCTGTATTCTGACATCCCAGGGGCATGAAATGAGTGTTAAAGTCATGTTTTCAACAGTTCTCAGCTTTTTTGATCAGGGCATTGTCAGGAAACTCAAATCTGACAAGAATGTAGTTTTGCAAAGAAAGCTGTATTTTGACATCCCAGGAGCATGAAATGAGTGTTAAAGTCATGTTTTCATCAGTTCTCAGCTTTTTTGATCAGGGCATTGTCAGGAAACTCAAATCTGACAAGAATGTTAGTTTTGCAAAGAAAGCTGTTTTTGACATCCCAGAACATGAAATGAGTGTTAAAGTCATTTTTTCATCAGTTCTCAGCTTTTTTGATCAGGGCATTGTCAGGAAACTCAAATCTGACAAGAATGTTAGTTTTGCAAAGAAAGCTGTTTTCTGACATCCCAGGGGCATGAAATGAGTGTTAAAGTCATGTTTTCATCAGTTCTCAGCTTTTTTGATCAGGGCATTGTCAGGAAACTCAAATCTGACAAGAATGTTAGTTTTGCAAAGAAAGCTGTTTTCTGACATCCCAGAAACATGAAATGAGTGTTAAAGTCATGTTTTCATCAGTTCTCAGCTTTTTTGATCAGGCATTGTCAGGAAACTCAAATCTGACAAGAATGTTAGTTTTGCAAAGAAAGCTGTTTTCTGACATCCCAGAAACATGAAATGAGTGTTAAAGTCATGTTTTCAACAGTTCTCAGCTTTTTTGATTAGGGCATTGTCAGGAAACTCAAATCTGACAAGAATGTCAGTTTTGCAAAGAAAGCTGTATTCTGACATCCCAGGGGCATGAAATGAGTGTTAAAGTCATGTTTTCAACAGTTCTCAGCTTTTTTGATCAGGGCATTGTCAGGAAACTCAAATCTGACAAGAATGTTAGTTTTGCAAAGAAAGCTGTTTTCTGACATCCCAGAAACATGAAATGAGTGTTAAAGTCATGTTTTCAACAGTTCTCAGCTTTTTACTCACTGCCTTGTCAGGAAACTCAAATCTGACAGGAATGTTAGTTTTGCAAAGAAAGCTGTATTCTGACATCCCAGGGGCATGAAATGAGTGTTAAAGTCATGTTTTCAACAGTTCTCAGCTTTTTTGATTAGGGCATTGTCAGGAAACTCAAATCTGACAAGAATGTTAGTTTTGCAAAGAAAGCTGTATTCTGACATCCCAGGGCATGAAATGAGTGTTAAAGTCATGTTTTCAACAGTTCTCAGCTTTTTTGATCAGGGCATTGTCAGGAAACTCAAATCTGACAAGAATGTTAGTTTTGCAAAGAAAGCTTTATTCTGACATCCCAGGAGCATGAAATGAGTGTTAAAGTCATTTTTCATCAGTTCTCAGCTTTTTTGATCAGGGCATTGTCAGGAAACTCAAATCTGACAAGAATGTTAGTTTTGCAAAGAAAGCTGTTTTCTGACATCCCAGGGGCATGAAATGAGTGTTAAAGTCATGTTTTCATCAGTTCTCAGCTTTTTTGATCAGGGCATTGTCAGGAAACTCAAATCTGACAAGAATGTTAGTTTTGCAAAGAAAGCTGTTTCTGACACCCAGGAAAATGAAATGAGTGTTAAAGTCATGTTTTCAACAGTTCTCAGCTTTTTTGATCAGGGCATTGTCAGGAAACTCAAATCTGACAAGAATGTGAGTTTTGCAAAGAAAGCTGTATTCTGACATCCCAGGAACATGAAATGAGTGTTAAAGTCATGTTTTCATCAGTTCTCAGCTTTTTTGATCAGGGCATTGTCAGGAAACTCAAATCTGACAAGAATGTTAGTTTTGCAAAGAAAGCTGTTTTCTGACATCCCAGAAACATGTAATGAGTGTTAAAGTCATGTTTTCAACAGTTCTCAGCTTTTTTACTCACTGCCTTGTCAGGAAACTCAAATCTGACAAGAATGTTAGTTTTGCAAAGAAAGCTGTTTTATGACATCCCAGAAACATGAAATGAGTGTTAAAGTCATGTTTTCAACAGTTCTCAGCTTTTTTGATCAGAGCATTGTCAGGAAACTCAAATCTGACAAGAATGTTAGTTTTGCAAAGAAAGCTGTTTTCTGACATCCCAGAAACATGAAATGAGTGTTAAAGTCATGTTTTCAACAGTTCTCAGCTTCTTTACTCACTGCCTTGTCAGGAAACTCAAATCTGACAGGAATGTTAGTTTTGCAAAGAAAGCTGTTTTCTGACATCCCAGAAACATGAAATGAGTGTTAAAGTCATGTTTTCATCATTCTCAGCTTTTTTGATCAGGGCATTGTCAGGAAACTCAAATCTGACAAGAATGTTAGTTTTGCAAAGAAAGCTGTTTTCTGACATCCCAGAAACATGAAATGAGTGTTAAAGTCATGTTTTCAACAGTTCTCAGCTTTTTACTCAGGCATTGTCAGGAAACTCAAATCTGACAGAATGTGAGTTTTGCAAAGAAAGCTGTATTCTGACATCCCAGGGGCATGAAATGAGTGTTAAAGTCATGTTTTCATCAGTTCTCAGCTTTTTTGATCAGAGCATTGTCAGGAAACTCAAATCTGACAAGAATGTTAGTTTTGCAAAGAAAGCTGTTTTCTGACATCCCAGAAACATGTAATGAGTGTTAAAGTCATGTTTTCAACAGTTCTCAGCTTCTTTACTCACTGCCTTGTCAGGAAACTCAAATCTGACAGGAATGTGAGCTTTGCAAAGAAAGCTGTATTCTGACATCCCAGAAACATGAAATGAGTGTTAATGTCATGTTTTCATTAATTCTCAGCTTTTTTGATTAGGGCATTGTCAGGAAACTCAAATCTGACAAGAATGTCAGTTTTGCAAAGAAAGCTGTATTCTGACATCCCAGGGGCATGAAATGAGTGTTAAAGTCATGTTTTCAACAGTTCTCAGCTTTTTTGATCAGAGCATTGTCAGGAAACTCAAATCTGACAAGAATGTTAGTTTTGCAAAGAAAGCTGTTTTCTGACATCCCAGGGGCATGAAATGAGTGTTAAAGTCATGTTTTCATCAGTTCTCAGCTTTTTTGATAGGGAATTGTCAGGAAACTCAAATCTGACAGGAATGTTAGTTTTGCAAAGAAAGCTGTATTCTGAACACCAGAGAATGAAATGAGTGTTAAAGTCATGTTTTCAACAGTTCTCAGCTTTTTTGATCAGAGCATTGTCAGGAAACTCAAATCTGACAAGAATGTGAGTTTTGCAAAGAAAGCTGTATTCTGACATCCCAGGAGCATAAATGAGTGTTAAAGTCATGTTTTCATCAGTTCTCAGCTTTTTTGATCAGGGCATTGTCAGGAAACTCAAATCTGACAGGAATGTGAGTTTTGCAAAAAAGCTGTTTTCTGACATCCCAGAAACATGAAATGAGTGTTAAAGTCATGTTTTCATCAGTTCTCAGCTTTTTTGATCAGGGCATTGTCAGGAAACTCAAATCTGACAAGAATTTAGTTTTGCAAAGAAAGCTGTTTTCTGACATCCCAGAACATGACATGAGTGTTAATGTCATGTTTTCATTATTCTCAGCTTTTTTGATTAGGGCATTGTCAGGAAACTCAAATCTGACAAGAATGTCAGTTTTGCAAAGAAAGCTGTATTCTGACATCCCAGGGGCATGAAATGAGTGTTAAAGTCATGTTTTCAACAGTTCTCAGCTTTTTTGTTCAGGGCATTGTCAGGAAACTCAAATCTGACAAGAATGTTAGTTTTGCAAAGAAAGCTGTTTTCTGACATCCCAGAAACATGAAATGAGTGTTAAAGTCATGTTTTCAACAGTTCTCAGCTTCTTTGATCACTGCCTTGTCAGGAAACTCAAATCTGACAGGAATGTGAGCATTGCAAAGAAAGCTGTATTCTGACATCCCAGGGCATGAAATGAGTGTTAAAGTCATGTTTTCAACAGTTCTCAGCTTTTTTGATTAGGGCATTGTCAGGAAACTCAAATCTGACAAGAATGTCAGTTTTGCAAAGAAAGCTGTATTCTGACATCCCAGGGGCATGAAATGAGTGTTAAAGTCATGTTTTCAACAGTTCTCAGCTTTTTTGATCAGGGCATTGTCAGGAAACTCAAATCTGACAAGAATGTAGTTTTGCAAAGAAAGCTGTATTTTGACATCCCAGGAGCATGAAATGAGTGTTAAAGTCATGTTTTCATCAGTTCTCAGCTTTTTTGATCAGGGCATTGTCAGGAAACTCAAATCTGACAAGAATGTTAGTTTTGCAAAGAAAGCTGTATTTTGACATCCCAGAAGCATGAAATGAGTGTTAAAGTCATTTTTCACACAGTTCTCAGCTTTTTTGATCAGGGCATTGTCAGGAAACTCAAATCTGACAAGAATGTTAGTTTTGCAAAGAAAGCTGTTTTCTGACATCCCAGGGCATGAAATGAGTGTTAAAGTCATGTTTTCATCAGTTCTCAGCTTTTTTGATCAGGGCATTGTCAGGAAACTCAAATCTGACAGAATGTTAGTTTTGCAAAAAAGCTGTTTTCTGACATCCCAGAAACATGAAATGAGTGTTAAAGTCATGTTTTCATCAGTTCTCAGCTTTTTTGATCAGGGCATTGTCAGGAAACTCAAATCTGACAAGAATGTTAGTTTTGCAAAGAAAGCTGTTTTCTGACATCCCAGAAACATGAAATGAGTGTTAAAGTCATGTTTTCATAATTCTCAGCTTTTTTGATTAGGGCATTGTCAGGAAACTCAAATCTGACAAGAATGTTAGTTTTGCAAAGAAAGCTGTATTCTGACATCCCAGGGCATGAAATGAGTGTTAAAGTCATGTTTTCAACAGTTCTCAGCTTTTTTGATCAGGGCATTGTCAGGAAACTCAAATCTGACAAGAATGTTAGTTTTGCAAAGAAAGCTGTTTTCTGACATCCCAGAAACATGAAATGAGTGTTAAAGTCATGTTTTCAACAGTTCTCAGCTTTCTTTGACTCACTGCCTTGTCAGGAAACTCAAATCTGACAGGAATGTTAGTTTTGCAAAGAAAGCTGTTTTCTGACATCCCAGAAACATGAAATGAGTGTTAAAGTCATGTTTTCAACAGTTCTCAGCTTTTTTGATTAGGGCATTGTCAGGAAACTCAAATCTGACAAGAATGTCAGTTTTGCAAAGAAAGCTGTATTCTGACATCCCAGGGGCATGAAATGAGTGTTAAAGTCATGTTTTCAACAGTTCTCAGCTTTTTTGATCAGGGCATTGTCAGGAAACTCAAATCTGACAAGAATGTTAGTTTTGCAAAGAAAGCTTATTCTGACATCCCAGAGCATGAAATGAGTGTTAAAGTCATTTTTCATCATTCTCAGCTTTTTTGATCAGGGCATTGTCAGGAAACTCAAATCTGACAAGAATGTTAGTTTTGCAAAGAAAGCTGTTTTCTGACATCCCAGGGCATGAAATGAGTGTTAAAGTCATGTTTTCATCAGTTCTCAGCTTTTTTGATCAGGGCATTGTCAGGAAACTCAAATCTGACAAAAATGTTAGTTTTGCAAAGAAAGCTGTATTCTGACATCCAAGGAGAATGAAATGAGTGTTAAAGTCATGTTTTCAACAGTTCTCAGCTTTTTTGATCAGGGCATTGTCAGGAAACTCAAATCTGACAAGAATGAGTTTTGCAAAGAAAGCTGTATTCTGACATCCCAGGAACATAAATGAGTGTTAAAGTCATGTTTTCAACAGTTCTCAGCTTTTTTGATCAGAGCATTGTCAGGAAACTCAAATCTGACAAGAATGTTAGTTTTGCAAAGAAAGCTGTTTTCTGACATCCCAGAAACATGTAATGAGTGTTAAAGTCATGTTTTCAACAGTTCTCAGCTTCTTTACTCAGTGCCCTGTCAGGAAACTCAAATCTGACAAGAATGTTAGTTTTGCAAAGAAAGCTGTTTTCTGACATCCCAGAAACATGTAATGAGTGTTAAAGTCATGTTTTCAACAGTTCTCAGCTTTTTTGATCAGAGCATTGTCAGGAAACTCAAATCTGACAAGAATGTTAGTTTTGCAAAGAAAGCTGTTTTCTGACATCCCAGAAACATGTAATGAGTGTTAAAGTCATGTCTTCAACAGTTCTCAGCTTCTTTACTCACTGCCTTGTCAGGAAACTTAAATCTGACAGGAATGTTAGTTTTGCAAAGAAAGCTGTTTTCTGACATCCCAGAAACATGAAATGAGTGTTAAAGTCATGTTTTCATCAAGTTCTCAGCTTTTTTGATCAGGGCATTGTCAGGAAACTCAAATCTGACAAGAATGTTAGTTTTGCAAAGAAAGCTGTTTTCTGACATCCCAGAAACATGAAATGAGTGTTAAAGTCATGTTTTCAACAGTTCTCAGCTTTTTTCTCAGGGCATTGTCAGGAAACTCAAATCTGACAGGAATGTGAGTTTTGCAAAGAAAGCTGTATTCTGACATCCCAGGGCATGAAATGAGTGTTAAAGTCATGTTTTCATCAGTTCTCAGCTTTTTTGATCAGGCATTGTCAGGAAACTCAAATCTGACAAGAATGTTAGTTTTGCAAAGAAAGCTGTTTTCTGACATCCCAGAAACATTGTAATGAGTGTTAAAGTCATGTTTTCAACAGTTCTCAGCTTCTTTTTATCAGGGCCTTGTCAGGAAACTCAAATCTGACAGGAATGTGAGCTTTGCAAAGAAAGCTGTTTTCTGACATCCCAGAAACATGAAATGAGTGTTAAAGTCATGTTTTCATTAATTCTCAGCTTTTTTGATTAGGGCATTGTCAGGAAACTCAAATCTGACAAGAATGTCAGTTTTGCAAAGAAAGCTGTATTCTGACATCCCAGGGCATGAATGAGTGTTAAAGTCATGTTTTCAACAGTTCTCAGCTTTTTTGATCAGGGCATTGTCAGGAAACTCAAATCTGACAAGAATGTTAGTTTTGCAAAGAAAGCTGTTTTCTGACATCCCAGGGGCATGAAATGAGTGTTAAAGTCATGTTTTCATCAGTTCTCAGCTTTTTGATCAGGGCATTGTCAGGAAACTCAAATCTGACAAGAATGTTAGTTTTGCAAAGAAAGCTGTTTCTGACATCCCAGGAAATGAAATGAGTGTTAAAGTCATGTTTTCAACAGTTCTCAGCTTTTTTGATCAGAGCATTGTCAGGAAACTCAAATCTGACAAGAATGTGAGTTTGCAAAGAAAGCTGTATTCTGACATCCCAGGAGCATAAATGAGTGTTAAAGTCATGTTTTCATCAGTTCTCAGCTTTTTTGATCAGGGCATTGTCAGGAAACTCAAATCTGACAAGAATGTGAGTTTTGCAAAAAAGCTGTTTTCTGACATCCCAGAAACATGAAATGAGTGTTAAAGTCATGTTTTCATCAGTTCTCAGCTTTTTGATCAGGGCATTGTCAGGAAACTCAAATCTGACAAGAATGTTAGTTTTGCAAAGAAAGCTGTTTTCTGACATCCCAGACATGAAATGAGTGTTAAAGTCATGTTTTCATCAGTTCTCAGCTTTTTTGATCAGGGCATTGTCAGGAAACTCAAATCTGACAAGAATGTTAGTTTTGCAAAGAAAGCTGTATTCTGACATCCCAGGCATGAAATGAGTGTTAAAGTCATGTTTTCAACAGTTCTCAGCTTTTTTGATCAGGCATTGTCAGGAAACTCAAATCTGACAAGAATGTTAGTTTTGCAAAGAAAGCTGTTTTCTGACATCCCAGAAACATGAAATGAGTGTTAAAGTCATGTTTTCAACAGTTCTCAGCTTCTTTACTCACTGCCTTGTCAGGAAACTCAAATCTGACAGGAATGTGAGTTTTGCAAAGAAAGCTGTATTCTGACATCCCAGGGCATGAAATGAGTGTTAAAGTCATGTTTTCAACAGTTCTCAGCTTTTTGATCAGGGCATTGTCAGGAAACTCAAATCTGACAAGAATGTCAGTTTTGCAAAGAAAGCTGTATTCTGACATCCCAGGGGCATGAAATGAGTGTTAAAGTCATGTTTTCAACAGTTCTCAGCTTTTTGATCAGGGCATTGTCAGGAAACTCAAATCTGACAAGAATGTTAGTTTTGCAAAGAAAGCTGTATTCTGACCACCCAGGAGCATGAAATGAGTGTTAAAGTCATGTTTTCATCAGTTCTCAGCTTTTTTGATCAGGGCATTGTCAGGAAACTCAAATCTGACAAGAATGTTAGTTTTGCAAAGAAAGCTGTTTTCTGACATCCCAGAACATGAATGAGTGTTAAAGTCATGTTTTCATTCAGTTCTCAGCTTCTTTTGATCACTGGCTTGTCAGGAAACTCAAATCTGACAAGAATGTTAGTTTTGCAAAGAAAGCTGTATTCTGACATCCCAGAAACATGAAATGAGTGTTAAAGTCATGTTTTCAACAGTTCTCAGCTTTTTTGATCAGGGCATTGTCAGGAAACTCAAATCTGACAAGAATGTTAGTTTTGCAAAGAAAGCTGTATTCTGACATCCCAGGAGCATGAAATGAGTGTTAAAGTCATGTTTTCAACAGTTCTCAGCTTTTTTGATCAGGGCATTGTCAGGAAACTCAAATCTGACAAGAATGTTAGTTTTGCAAAGAAAGCTGTTTCTGACATCCCAAACATGTAATGAGTGTTAAAGTCATGTTTTCAACAGTTCTCAGCTTCTTTACTCAGGCCTTGTCAGGAAACTCAAATCTGACAGGAATGTTAGTTTTGCAAAGAAAGCTGTTTTCTGACATCCCAGAAACATGAAATGAGTGTTAAAGTCATGTTTTCATTCATTCTCAGCTTTTTTGATCAGGGCATTGTCAGGAACTCAAATCTGACAAGAATGTTAGTTTTGCAAAGAAAGCTGTATTCTGACATCCCAAAACATGAAATGAGTGTTAAAGTCATGTTTTCATCAGTTCTCAGCTTTTTTGATCAGGGCATTGTCAGGAAACTCAAATCTGACAAGAATGTTAGTTTTGCAAAAAAGCTGTTTTCTGACATCCCAGAAACATGAAATGAGTGTTAAAGTCATGTTTCATCAGTTCTCAGCTTTTTTGATCAGGGCATTGTCAGGAAACTCAAATCTGACAAGAATGTTAGTTTTGCAAAGAAAGCTGTTTTCTGACATCCCAGAAACATGAAATGAGTGTTAAAGTCATGTTTTCATCAGTTCTCAGCTTTTTTGATCAGGGCATTGTCAGGAAACTCAAATCTGACAAGAATGTTAGTTTGCAAAGAAAGCTGTTTTCTGACATCCCAGAAACATGAAATGAGTGTTAAAGTCATGTTTTCATCAGTTCTCAGCTTTTTTGATTAGGGCATTGTCAGGAAACTCAAATCTGACAAGAATGTCAGTTTGCAAAGAAAGCTGTATTTCTGACATCCCAGGGCATGAAATGAGTGTTAAAGTCATGTTTTCAACAGTTCTCAGCTTTTTTGATCAGGGCATTGTCAGGAAACTCAAATCTGACAAGAATGTAAGTTTTGCAAAGAAAGCTGTATTTTGACATCCCAGAAGCATGAAATGAGTGTTAAAGTCATTTTTCATCAGTTCTCAGCTTTTTGATCAGGGCATTGTCAGGAAACTCAAATCTGACAAGAATGTTAGTTTTGCAAAGAAAGCTGTTTTCTGACATCCCAGAAACATGTAATGAGTGTTAAAGTCATGTTTTCAACAGTTCTCAGCTTCTTTGATCACATTGTCAGGAAACTCAAATCTGACAGGAATGTGAGTTTTGCAAAGAAAGCTGTTTCTGACATCCCAGGGGCATGAATGAGTGTTAAAGTCATGTTTTCATCAGTTCTCAGCTTTTTTGATCAGGGCATTGTCAGGAAACTCAAATCTGACAAGAATGTTAGTTTTGCAAAGAAAGCTGTTTCTGACATCCCAGAAACATGTAATGAGTGTTAAAGTCATTTTTCAACAGTTCTCAGCTTCTTTACTCATTGCCTTGTCAGGAAACTCAAATCTGACAGGAATGTGAGCTTTGCAAAGAAAGCTGTTTTCTGACATCCCAGAAACATGACATGAGTGTTAATGTCATGTTTTCATAATTCTCAGCTTTTTTGATTAGGGCATTGTCAGGAAACTCAAATCTGACAAGAATGTCAGTTTTGCAAAGAAAGCTGTATTCTGACATCCCAGGGGCATGAAATGAGTGTTAAAGTCATGTTTTCAACAGTTCTCAGCTTTTTTGATCAGAGCATTGTCAGGAAACTCAAATCTGACAAGAATGTTAGTTTTGCAAAGAAAGCTGTTTTCTGACATCCCAGGGGCATGAAATGAGTGTTAAAGTCATGTTTTCATCAGTTCTCAGCTTTTTTGATCAGGGCATTGTCAGGAAACTCAAATCTGACAGGAATGTTATTTTGCAAAGAAAGCTGTATTCTGACACCAAGGAGATGAAATGAGGTTAAAGTCATGTTTTCAACAGTTCTCAGCTTTTTTGATCAGAGCATTGTCAGGAAACTCAAATCTGACAAGAATGTGAGATTTTGAAAAGAAAGCTGTATTCTGACATCCCAGGAGCATAAAATGAGTGTTAAAGTCATGTTTTCATCAGTTCTCAGCTTTTTTGATCAGGCATTGTCAGGAAACTCAAATCTGACAGGAATGTGAGTTTTGCAAAAAACGCTGTTTCTGACATCCCAGAAACATGAAATGAGTGTTAAAGTCATGTTTTCATCACAGTTCTCAGCTTTTTTGATCAGGGCATTGTCAGGAAACTCAAATCTGACAAGAATGTTAGTTTTGCAAAGAAAGCTGTTTTCTGACATCCCAGAACATGACATGAGTGTTAAGTCATGTTTTCATTAATTCTCAGCTTTTTTGATTAGGGCATTGTCAGGAAACTCAAATCTGACAAGAATGTCAGTTTTGCAAAGAAAGCTGTATTCTGACATCCCAGGGGCATGAAATGAGTGTTAAAGTCATTTTTCAACAGTTCTCAGCTTTTTTGATCAGGGCATTGTCAGGAAACTCAAATCTAACAAGAATGTTAGTTTTGCAAAGAAAGCTGTTTTCTGACATCCCAGAAACATGTAATGAGTGTTAAAGTCATGTTTTCAACAGTTCTCAGCTTTTTACTCACTGCCTTGTCAGGAAACTCAAATCTGACAGGAATGTGAGCATTGCAAAGAAAGCTGTATTCTGACATCCCAGGGGCATGAAATGAGTGTTAAAGTCATGTTTTCAACAGTTCTCAGCTTTTTTGATTAGGGCATTGTCAGGAAACTTAAATCTGACAAGAATGTCAGTTTTGCAAAGAAAGCTGTATTCTGACATCCCAGGGCATGAAATGAGTGTTAAAGTCATGTTTTCAACAGTTCTCAGCTTTTTTGATCAGGGCATTGTCAGGAAACTCAAATCTGACAAGAATGTTAGTTTTGCAAAGAAAGCTGTATTTCTGACATCCCAGGCATGAAATGAGTGTTAAAGTCATGTTTTCATCAGTTCTCAGCTTTTTTGATCAGGGCATTGTCAGGAAACTCAAATCTGACAAGAATGTTAGTTTTGCAAAGAAAGCTGTATTCTGACATCCCAGGAGCATGAAATGAGTGTTAAAGTCATGTTTTCATCAGTTCTCAGCTTTTTTGATCAGGGCATTGTCAGGAAACTCAAATCTGACAAGAATGTTAGTTTTGCAAAGAAAGCTGTTTCTGACATCCCAGGAGCATGAAATGAGTGTTAAAGTCATGTTTTCATCAGTTCTCAGCTTTTTTGATCAGGGCATTGTCAGGAAACTCAAATCTGACAGAATGTTAGTTTTGCAAAAAAGCTGTTTTCTGACATCCCAGAAACATGAATGAGTGTTAAAGTCATGTTTTCATCAGTTCTCAGCTTTTTTGATCAGGGCATTGTCAGGAAACTCAAATCTGACAAGAATGTTAGTTTTGCAAAGAAAGCTTTTTCTGACATCCCAGAAACATGAAATGAGTGTTAAAGTCATGTTTTCATTAATTCTCAGCTTTTTTGATTAGGGCATTGTCAGGAAACTCAAATCTGACAAGAATGTTAGTTTTGCAAAGAAAGCTGTATTCTGACATCCCGGGCATGAAATGAGTGTTAAAGTCATGTTTTCAACAGTTCTCAGCTTTTTTGATCAGGGCATTGTCAGGAAACTCAAATCTGACAAGAATGTTAGTTTTGCAAAGAAAGCTGTTTTCTGACATCCCAGAAACATGAAATGAGTGTTAAAGTCATGTTTTCAACAGTTCTCAGCTTTTTTATCAGGCCTTGTCAGGAAACTCAAATCTGACAGAATGTTAGTTTTGCAAAGAAAGCTGTTTTCTGACATCCCAGAAACATGAAATGAGTGTTAAAGTCATGTTTTCAACAGTTCTCAGCTTTTTTGATTAGGGCATTGTCAGGAAACTCAAATCTGACAGAATGTCAGTTTTGCAAAGAAAGCTGTATTCTGACATCCCAGGGGCATGAAATGAGTGTTAAAGTCATGTTTTCAACAGTTCTCAGCTTTTTTGTTCAGGGCATTGTCAGGAAACTCAAATCTGACAAGAATGTAAGTTTTGCAAAGAAAGCTTTTTCTGACATCCCAGGAGCATGAAATGAGTGTTAAAGTCATTTTTTCATCATTTCTCAGCTTTTTTGATCAGGGCATTGTCAGGAAACTCAAATCTAACAAGAATGTTAGTTTTGCAAAGAAAGCTGTTTTCTGACATCCCAGGGGCATGAAATGAGTGTTAAAGTCATGTTTTCATCAGTTCTCAGCTTTTTTGATCAGGGAATTGTCAGGAAACTCAAATCTGACAAAAATGTTAATTTTGCAAATAAAGCTGTATTCTGAACACCAAGGAGAATGAAATGAGGGTTAAAGTCATGTTTTCAACAGTTCTCAGCTTTTTTGATCAGAGCATTGTCAGGAAACTCAAATCTGACAAGAACGTGAGATTTGAAAAGAAAGCTGTATTCTGACATCCTAGGAACATAAAATGAGTGTTAAAGTCATGTTTTCATCAGTTCTCAGCTTTTTTGATCAGGGCATTGTCAGGAAATTCAAATCTGACAAGAATGTTAGTTTTGCAAAGAAAGCTGTTTTCTGACATCCCAGAAACATGTAATGAGTGTTAAAGTCATGTTTTCAACAGTTCTCAGCTTCTTTACTCACTGCCTTGTCAGGAAACTCAAATCTGACAAGAATGTTAGTTTTGCAAAGAAAGCTGTTTTATGACATCCCAGAAACATAAAATGAGTGTTAAAGTCATGTTTTCAACAGTTCTCAGCTTTTTTGATCAGAGCATTGTCAGGAAACTCAAATCTGACAAGAATGTTAGTTTTGCAAAGAAAGCTGTTTTCTGACATCCCAGAAACATGTAATGAGTGTTAAAGTCATGTTTTCAACAGTTCTCAGCTTCTTTACTCACTGCCTTGTCAGGAAACTCAAATCTGACAGGAATGTTAATTTTGCAAAGAAAGCTCTTTTCTGACATCCCAGAAACATGAAATGAGTGTTAATGTCATGTTTTCATTAATTCTCAGCTTTTTTGATTAGGGCATTGTCAGGAAACTCAAATCTAACAAGAATGTTAGTTTTGCAAAGAAAGCTGTTTTCTGACATCCCAGAAACATGTAATGAGTGTTAAAGTCATGTTTTCAACAGTTCTCAGCTTCTTTACTCACTGCCTTGTCAGGAAACTCAAATCTGACAGGAATGTGAGCATTGCAAAGAAAGCTGTATTCTGACATCCCAGGGGCATGAAATGAGTGTTAAAGTCATGTTTTCATCAGTTCTCAGCTTTTTTGATCAGAGCATTGTCAGGAAACTCATATCTGACAAGAATGTTAGTTTTGCAATGAAAGCTGTTTTCTGACATCCCAGAAACTTGTAATGAGTGTTAAAGTCATGTTTTCAACAGTACTCAGCTTCTTTACTCATTGCCTTGTCAGGAATCTCAAATCTGACAGGAATGTGAGCTTTGCAAAGAAAGCTGTTTTCTGACATCCCAGAAACATGACATGAGTGTTAATGTCATGTTTTCATTAATTCTCAGCTTTTTTGATTAGGGCATTGTCAGGAAACTTAAATCTGACAAGAATGTCAGTTTTGCAAAGAAAGCTGTATTCTGACATCCCAGGGGCATGAAATGAGTGTTAAAGTCATGTTTTCAACAGTTCTCAGCTTTTTTGATCAGAGCATTGTCAGGAAACTCAAATCTGACAAGAATGTTAGTTTTGCAAAGAAAGCTGTTTTCTGACATCCCAGGGCATGAAATGAGTGTTAAAGTCATGTTTTCATCAGTTCTCAGCTTTTTTGATCAGGGAATTGTCAGGAAACTCAAATCTGACAGGAATGTTAGTTTTGCAAAGAAAGCTGTATTCTGACACCCAGGAGAATGAAATGAGTGTTAAAGTCATGTTTTCAACAGTTCTCATCAGCTTTTTGATCAGAGCATTGTCAGGAAACTCAAATCTGACAAGAACGTGAGATTTGAAAAGAAAGCTGTATTCTGACATCCCAGGAGCATAAATGAGTGTTAAAGTCATGTTTTCATCAGTTCTCAGCTTTTTTGATCAGGACATTGTCAGGAAACTCAAATCTGACAGGAATGTGAGTTTTGCAAAAAAAGCTGTTTTCTGACATCCCAGAACATGAAATGAGTGTTAAAGTCATGTTTTCATCAGTTCTCAGCTTTTTTGATCAGGGCATTGTCAGGAAACTCAAATCTGACAAGAATGTTAGTTTTGCAAAGAAGCTGTTTTCTGACATCCCAGAAACATGAAATGAGTGTTAAGTCATGTTTTCATTAATTCTCAGCTTTTTTGATCAGGGCATTGTCAGGAAACTCAAATCTGACAAGAATGTCAGTTTTGCAAAGAAAGCTGTATTCTGACATCCCAGGGGCATGAAATGAGTGTTAAAGTCATGTTTTCAACAGTTCTCAGCTTTTTTGTTCAGGGCATTGTCAGGAAACTCAAATCTGACAAGAATGTTAGTTTTGCAAAGAAAGCTGTTTTCTGACATCCCAGAAACATGTAATGAGTGTTAAAGTCATGTTTTCAACAGTTCTCAGCTTCTTTACTCACTGCCTTGTCAGGAAACTCAAATCTGACAGGAATGTGAGCATTGCAAAGAAGCTGTATTCTGACATCCCAGGGGCATGAAATGAGTGTTAAAGTCATGTTTTCAACAGTTCTCAGCTTTTTTGATTAGGGCATTGTCAGGAAACTCAAATCTGACAAGAATGTCAGTTTTGCAAAGAAAGCTGTATTCTGACATCCCAGGGGCATGAAATGAGTGTTAAAGTCATGTTTTCAACAGTTCTCAGCTTTTTTGATCAGAGCATTGTCAGGAAACTCAAATCTGACAAGAATGTTAGTTTTGCAAAGAAAGCTGTATTCTGACACACCAGGAGCATGAAATGAGGTTAAAGTCATGTTTCCATCAGTTCTCAGCTTTTTTGATTAGGGCATTGTCAGGAAACTCAAATCTGACAAGAATGTTAGTTTTGCAAAGAAAGCTGTTTTCTGACATCCCAGAAACATGTAATGAGTGTTAAAGTCATGTTTTCACAGTTCTCAGCTTCTTTACTCACTGCCTTGTCAGGAAACTCAAATCTGACAAGAATGTTAGTTTTGCAAAGAAAGCTGTATTCTGACATCCCAGAGCATGAAATGAGTGTTAAAGTCATGTTTTCAACAGTTCTCAGCTTCTTTACTCACTGCCTTGTCAGGAAACTCAAATCTGACAAGAATGTTAGTTTTGCAAAGAAAGCTGTATTCTGACATCCCAGAGCATGAAATGAGTGTTAAAGTCATGTTTTCAACAGTTCTCAGCTTTTTTGATCAGAGCATTGTCAGGAAACTCAAATCTGACAAGAATGTTAGTTTTGCAAAGAAAGCTGTTTTCTGACATCCCAGAACATGTAATGAGTGTTAAAGTCATGTTTTCAACAGTTCTCAGCTTCTTTACTCAGGCCTTGTCAGGAAACTCAAATCTGACAGGAATGTTAAGTTTTGCAAAGAAAGCTCTTTTCTGACATCCCAGAAACATGAAATGAGTGTTAATGTCATGTTTTCATTAATTCTCAGCTTTTTTGATCAGGGCATTGTCAGGAAACTCAAATCTGACAAGAATGTTAGTTTTGCAAAGAAAGCTGTATTCTGACATCCCAGAAACATGAAATGAGTGTTAAAGTCATGTTTTCATCAGTTCTCAGCTTTTTTGATCAGGGCATTGTCAGGAAACTCAAATCTGACAGGATGTGAGTTTTGCAAAAAAGCTGTTTTCTGACATCCCAGAAACATGAAATGAGTGTTAAAGTCATGTTTTCATCAGTTCTCAGCTTTTTTGATCAGGGCATTGTCAGGAAACTCAAATCTGACAAGAATGTTAGTTTTGCAAAGAAAGCTGTTTTCTGACATCCCAGAAACATGAAATGAGTGTTAAAGTCATGTTTTCATCAGTTCTCAGCTTTTTTGATCAGGGCATTGTCAGGAAACTCAAATCTGACAAGAATGTTAGTTTTGCAAAGAAAGCTGTTTCTGACATCCCAGAAACATGACATGAGTGTTAAAGTCATGTTTTCATTAATTCTCAGCTTTTTTGATTAGGGCATTGTCAGAAACTCAAATCTGACAAGAATGTCAGTTTTGCAAAGAAAGCTGTATTCTGACATCCCAGGGCATGAAATGAGTGTTAAAGTCATGTTTTCAACAGTTCTCAGCTTTTTTTTCAGGGCATTGTCAGGAAACTCAAATCTGACAAGAATGTTAGTTTTGCAAAGAAAGCTTTATTTTGACATCCCAGGAGCATGAAATGAGTGTTAAAGTCATTTTTTCATCATTTCTCAGCTTTTTTGATCAGGGCATTGTCAGGAAACTCAAATCTAACAAGAATGTTAGTTTTGCAAAGAAAGCTGTTTTCTGACATCCCAGAAACATGTAATGAGTGTTAAAGTCATGTTTTCAACAGTTCTCAGCTTCTTTACTCACTGCCTTGTCAGGAAACTCAAATCTGACAGGAATGTGAGCATTGCAAAGAAAGCTGTATTCTGACATCCCAGGGCATGAAATGAGTGTTAAAGTCATGTTTTCATCAGTTCTCAGCTTTTTTGATCAGAGCATTGTCAGGAAACTCATCTGACAAGAATGTTAGTTTTGCAAAGAAAGCTGTTTTCTGACATCCCAGAAACATGTAATGAGTGTTAAAGTCATGTTTTCAACAGTCTCAGCTTCTTTACTCATGCCTTGTCAGGAAACTCAAATCTGACAGGAATGTGAGCTTTGCAAAGAAAGCTGTTTTCTGACATCCCAGAACATGACATGAGTGTTAATGTCATGTTTTCATTATTCTCAGCTTTTTTGATCAGGGCATTGTCAGGAAACTCAAATCTGACAAGAATGTCAGTTTTGCAAAGAAAGCTGTATTCTGACATCCCAGGGCATGAAATGAGTGTTAAAGTCATGTTTTCAACAGTTCTCAGCTTTTTGATCAGAGCATTGTCAGGAAACTCAAATCTGACAAGAATGTTAGTTTTGCAAAGAAAGCTGTTTCTGACATCCCAGGGGCATGAAATGAGTGTTAAAGTCATGTTTTCATCAGTTCTCAGCTTTTTTGATAAGGGAATTGTCAGGAAACTCAAATCTGACAGGAATGTTATTTTGCAAAGAAAGCTGTATTCTGAACACCAAGGAGAATGAAATGAGGTTAAAGTCATGTTTTCAACAGTTCTCAGCTTTTTTGATCAGAGCATTGTCAGGAAACTCAAATCTGACAAGAACGTGAGATTTGAAAGAAAGCTGTATTCTGACATCCTAGGAGCATATAATGAGTGTTAAAGTCATGTTTTCATCAGTTCTCAGCTTTTTTGATCAGGGCATTGTCAGGAAACTCAAATCTGACAGAATGTGAGTTTTGCAAAAAAGCTGTTTTCTGACATCCCAGAAACATGAAATGAGTGTTAAAGTCATGTTTTCATCAGTTCTCAGCTTTTTTGATCAGGGCATTGTCAGGAAACTCAAATCTGACAAGAATTAGTTTTGCAAAGAAAGCTGTTTTCTGACATCCCAGAAACATGAATGAGTGTTAAGTCATGTTTTCATTAGTTCTCAGCTTTTTTGATTAGGGCATTGTCAGGAAACTCAAATCTGACAAGAATGTCAGTTTTGCAAAGAAAGCTGTATTCTGACATCCCAGGGGCATGAAATGAGTGTTAAAGTCATGTTTTCAACAGTTCTCAGCTTTTTTGTTCAGGGCATTGTCAGGAAACTCAAATCTAACAAGAATGTTAGTTTTGCAAAGAAAGCTGTTTTCTGACATCCCAGAAACATGAATGAGTGTTAAAGTCATGTTTTCAACAGTTCTCAGCTTCTTTACTCACTGCCTTGTCAGGAAACTCAAATCTGACAGGAATGTGAGCATTGCAAAGAAAGCTGTATTCTGACATCCCAGGGGCATGAAATGAGTGTTAAAGTCATGTTTTCAACAGTTCTCAGCTTTTTTGATTAGGGCATTGTCAGGAAACTTAAATCTGACAAGAATGTCAGTTTTGCAAAGAAAGCTGTATTCTGACATCCCAGGGGCATGAAATGAGTGTTAAAGTCATGTTTTCAACAGTTCTCAGCTTTTTTGATCAGAGCATTGTCAGGAAACTCAAATCTGACAAGAATGTTAGTTTTGCAAAGAAAGCTGTTTTCTGACATCCCAGAAACATGTAATGAGTGTTAAAGTCATGTTTTCAACAGTTCTCAGCTTCTTTACTCACTGCCTTGTCAGGAAACTCAAATCTGACAGGAATGTTAATTTTGCAAAGAAAGCTGTTTTCTGACATCCCAGAAACATGAAATGAGTGTTAAAGTCATGTTTTCATCAATTCTCAGCTTTTTTGATTAGGGCATTGTCAGGAAACTCAAATCTGACAAGAATGTTAGTTTTGCAAAGAAAGCTGTATTCTGACATCCCAGAAACATGAAATGAGTGTTAAAGTCATGTTTTCATCAGTTCTCAGCTTTTTTGATCAGGCATTGTCAGGAAACTCAAATCTGACAGGAATGTGAGTTTTGCAAAAAAACGCTGTTTTCTGACATCCCAGAAACATGAAATGAGTGTTAAAGTCATGTTTTCATCAGTTCTCAGCTTTTTTGATCAGGGCATTGTCAGGAAACTCAAATCTGACAAGAATGTTAGTTTTGCAAAGAAAGCTGTTTTCTGACATCCCAGAAACATGAAATGAGTGTTAAAGTCATGTTTTCATTAGTTCTCAGCTTTTTTGATTAGGGCATTGTCAGGAAACTCAAATCTGACAAGAATGTTAGTTTTGCAAAGAAAGCTGTATTCTGACATCCCAGGGGCATGAAATGAGTGTTAAAGTCATGTTTTCAACAGTTCTCAGCTTTTTTGTTCAGGGCATTGTCAGGAAACTCAAATCTGACAAGAATGTAAGTTTTGCAAAGAAAGCTGTATTTTGACATCCCAGGAGCATGAAATGAGTGTTAAAGTCATTTTTTCATCATTTCTCAGCTTTTTTGATCAGGGCATTGTCAGGAAACTCAAATCTAACAAGAATGTTAGTTTTGCAAAGAAAGCTGTTTTCTGACATCCCAGAAACATGTAATGAGTGTTAAAGTCATGTTTTCAACAGTTCTCAGCTTCTTTACTCACTGCCTTGTCAGGAAACTCAAATCTGACAGAATGTGAGTTTTGCAAAGAAAGCTGTATTCTGACATCCCAGGGCATGAAATGAGTGTTAAAGTCATGTTTTCATCAGTTCTCAGCTTTTTTGATCAGAGGCATTGTCAGGAAACTCAAATCTGACAAGAATGTTAGTTTTGCAAAGAAAGCTGTTTTCTGACATCCCAGAAACATGTAATGAGTGTTAAAGTCATGTTTTCAACAGTTCTCAGCTTCTTTACTCATTGCCTTGTCAGGAAACTCAAATCTGACAGGAATGTGAGTTTTGCAAAGAAAGCTGTTTTCTGACATCCCAGAAACATGAAATGAGTGTTAAAGTCATGTTTTCATTAGTTCTCAGCTTTTTTGATTGGGCATTGTCAGGAAACTCAAATCTGACAAGAATGTTAGTTTTGCAAAGAAAGCTGTATTCTGACATCCCAGGGGCATGAAATGAGTGTTAAAGTCATGTTTTCAACAGTTCTCAGCTTTTTTGATCAGGCATTGTCAGGAAACTCAAATCTGACAAGAATGTTAGTTTTGCAAAGAAAGCTGTATTCTGACATCCCAGGAGCATGAAATGAGTGTTAAAGTCATGTTTTCCTTAATTCTCAGCTTTTTTGATCAGGGCATTGTCAGGAAACTCAAATCTGACAAAAATGTTAGTTTTGCAAAGAAAGCTGTTTTCTGACATCCCAGAAAAATGTAATGAGTGTTAAAGTCATGTTTTCAACAGTTCTCAGCTTCTTTACTCACTGCCTTGTCAGGAAACTCAAATCTGACAAGAATGTTAGTCTTGCAAAGAAAGCTGTATTCTGACATCCCAGGAGCATGAAATGAGTGTTAAAGTCATGTTTTCATCAGTTCTCAGCTTTTTTGATCAGGGCATTGTCAGGAAACTCAAATCTGACAAGAATGTTAGTTTTGCAAAGAAAGCTGTTTTCTGACATCCCAAGAGCATGAAATGAGTGTTAAAGTCATGTTTTCAACAGTTCTCAGCTTTTTTGATCAGAGCATTGTCAGGAACCTCAAATCTGACAAGAATGTCAGTTTTGCAAAGAAAGCTGTTTCCTGACATCCCAGACACATGTAATGAGTGTTAAAAAGTCATGTTTTCAACAGTTCTCAGCTTCTTTACTCACTGCCTTGTCAGGAAACTCAAATCTGACAGGAATGTTAATTTTGCAAAGAAAGCTGTTTTCTGACATCCCAGAAACATGAAATGAGTGTTAAAGTCATGTTTTCATCAGTTCTCAGCTTTTTGATTAGGGCATTGTCAGGAAACTCAAATCTGACAAGAATGTTAGTTTTGCAAAGAAAGCTGTATTCTGACATCCCAGAAACATGAAATGAGTGTTAAAGTCATGTTTTCATCAGTTCTCAGCTTTTTTGATCAGGGCATTGTCAGGAAACTCAAATCTGACAGGAATGTGAGTTTTGCAAAAAAACGCTGTTTTCTGACATCCCAGAAACATGAAATGAGTGTTAAAGTCATGTTTTCATCAGTTCTCAGCTTTTTTGATCAGGGCATTGTCAGGAAACTCAAATCTAACAAGAATATTAGTTTAGCAAAGAAAGCTGTTTTCTGACATCCCAGAAACATGAAATGAGTGTTAAAGTCATTTTTTCATCAGTTCTCAGCTTTTTTGATCAGGGCATTGTCAGGAAACTCAAATCTGACAAGAATGTTAGTTTTGCAAAGAAAGCTGTTTTCTGACATCCCAGAAACATGAAATGAGTGTTAAAGTCATGTTTTCATCATTCTCAGCTTTTTTGATTAGGGCATTGTCAGGAAACTCAAATCTGACAAGAATGTCAGTTTTGCAAAGAAAGCTGTATTCTGACATCCCAGGGCATGAAATGAGTGTTAAAGTCATGTTTTCAACAGTTCTCAGCTTTTTTGATCAGAGCATTGTCAGGAAACTCAAATCTGACAAGAACGTGAGATTTGAAAAGAAAGCTGTATTTTGACATCCCAGGAGCATGAAATGAGTGTTAAAGTCATTTTTTCATCATTTCTCAGCTTTTTTGATCAGGGCATTGTCAGGAAACTCAAATCTAACAAGAATGTTAGTTTTGCAAAGAAAGCTGTTTTCTGACATCCCAGAAACATGTAATGAGTGTTAAAGTCATGTTTTCAACAGTTCTCAGCTTCTTTACTCACTGCCTTGTCAGGAAACTCAAATCTGACAGGAATGTGAGCATTGCAAAGAAAGCTGTATTCTGACATCCCAGGGGCATGAAATGAGTGTTAAAGTCATGTTTTCATCAGTTCTCAGCTTTTTTGATCAGAGCATTGTCAGGAAACTCATATCTGACAAGAATGTTAGTTTTGCAAAGAAAGCTGTTTCTGACATCCCAGAACATGTAATGAGTGTTAAAGTCATGTTTTCAACAGTTCTCAGCTTCTTTACTCATTGCCTTGTCAGGAAACTCAAATCTGACAGGAATGTGAGTTTTGCAAAGAAAGCTGTTTTCTGACATCCCAGAAACATGACATGAGTGTTAAATGTCATGTTTTCATTAATTCTCAGCTTTTTTGATTAGGGCATTGTCAGGAAACTCAAATCTGACAAGAATGTCAGTTTTTGCAAAGAAAGCTGTATTCTGACATCCCAGGGCATGAAATGAGTGTTAAAGTCATGTTTTCAACAGTTCTCAGCTTTTTTGATCAGAGCATTGTCAGGAAACTCAAATCTGACAAGAATGTTAGTTTTGCAAAGAAAGCTGTTTTCTGACATCCCAGGGCATGAAATGAGTGTTAAAGTCATGTTTTCATCAGTTCTCAGCTTTTTTGATCAGGGCATTGTCAGGAAACTCAAATCTGACAGGAATGTTAATTTTGCAAAGAAAGCTGTATTCTGACATCCAGGAGAATGAAATGATGTTAAAGTCATGTTTTCAACAGTTCTCAGCTTTTTTGATCAGAGCATTGTCAGGAAACTCAAATCTGACAAGAATGTGAGATTTGCAAAGAAAGCTGTATTCTGACATCCCAGGAGCATAAATGAGTGTTAAAGTCATGTTTTCATCAGTTCTCAGCTTTTTTGATCAGGCATTGTCAGGAAACTCAAATCTGACAGGAATGTGAGTTTTGCAAAAAAAGCTGTTTTCTGACATCCCAGAAACATGAAATGAGTGTTAAAGTCATGTTTTCATCAGTTCTCAGCTTTTTTGATCAGGGCATTGTCAGGAAACTCAAATCTGACAAGAATTTAGTTTTGCAAAGAAAGCTGTTTTCTGACATCCCAGAAACATGAAATGAGTGTTAAGTCATGTTTTCATTAGTTCTCAGCTTTTTTGATTAGGGCATTGTCAGGAAACTCAAATCTGACAAGAATGTTAGTTTTGCAAAGAAAGCTGTATTCTGACATCCCAGGGCATGAAATGAGTGTTAAAGTCATGTTTTCAACAGTTCTCAGCTTTTTTGTTCAGGCATTGTCAGGAAACTCAAATCTGACAAGAATGTTAGTTTTGCAAAGAAAGCTGTTTTCTGACATCCCAGAAACATGTAATGAGTGTTAAAGTCATGTTTTCAACAGTTCTCAGCTTCTTTACTCACTGCCTTGTCAGGAAACTCAAATCTGACAGGAATGTGAGTTTTGCAAAGAAAGCTGTATTCTGACATCCCAGGGCATGAAATGAGTGTTAAAGTCATGTTTTCAACAGTTCTCAGCTTTTTTGATTAGGGCATTGTCAGGAAACTCAAATCTGACAAGAATGTCAGTTTTGCAAAGAAAGCTGTATTCTGACATCCCAGGGCATGAAATGAGTGTTAAAGTCATGTTTTCAACAGTTCTCAGCTTTTTTGATCAGAGCATTGTCAGGAAACTCAAATCTGACAAGAATGTTAGTTTTGCAAAGAAAGCTGTTTTCTGACATCCCAGAAACATGAAATGAGTGTTAAAGTCATGTTTTCATCAGTTCTCAGCTTTTTTGATCAGGGCCTTGTCAGGAAACTCAAATCTGACAAGAATGTTAGTTTTGCAAAGAAAGCTGTTTTCTGACATCCCAGAAACATGAAATGAGTGTTAAAGTCATGTTTTCATCAGTTCTCAGCTTTTTTGATCAGGGCATTGTCAGGAAACTCAAATCTGACAAGAATGTTAGTTTTGCAAAGAAAGCTGTATTCTGACATCCCAGAAACATGAAATGAGTGTTAAAGTCATGTTTTCATCAGTTCTCAGCTTTTTTGATCAGGGCATTGTCAGGAAACTCAAATCTGACAGGAATGTTAGTTTTGCAAAAAAACGCTGTTTTCTGACATCCCAGAAACATGAAATGAGTGTTAAAGTCATGTTTTCATCAGTTCTCAGCTTTTTTGATCAGGGCATTGTCAGGAAACTCAAATCTAACAAGAATATTAGTTTAGCAAAGAAAGCTGTTTTCTGACATCCCAGAAACATGAAATGAGTGTTAAAGTCATGTTTTCATTAGTTCTCAGCTTTTTTGATTAGGGCATTGTCAGGAAACTCAAATCTGACAAGAATGTCAGTTTTGCAAAGAAAGCTGTATTCTGACATCCCAGGGCATGAAATGAGTGTTAAAGTCATGTTTTCAACAGTTCTCAGCTTTTTTGATCAGGGCATTGTCAGGAAACTCAAATCTGACAAGAATGTTAGTTTTGCAAAGAAAGCTGTATTTGACATCCCAGAGCATGAAATGAGTGTTAAAGTCATTTTTCATCATTTCTCAGCTTTTTTGATCAGGGCATTGTCAGGAAACTCAAATCTGACAAGAATGTTAGTTTTGCAAAGAAAGCTGTTTTCTGACATCCCAGAAACATGTAATGAGTGTTAAAGTCATGTTTTCAACAGTTCTCAGCTTCTTTACTCACTGCCTTGTCAGGAAACTCAAATCTGACAAGAATGTGAGTTTTGCAAAGAAAGCTGTATTCTGACATCCCAGGGGCATGAAATGAGTGTTAAAGTCATGTTTTCATCAGTTCTCAGCTTTTTTGATCAGAGCATTGTCAGGAAACTCAAATCTGACAAGAATGTTAGTTTTGCAAAGAAAGCTGTTTTCTGACATCCCAGAAACATGTAATGAGTGTTAAAGTCATGTTTTCAACAGTTCTCAGCTTTTTTATCAGGGCCTTGTCAGGAATCTCAAATCTGACAGGAATGTGAGTTTTGCAAAGAAAGCTGTATTCTGACATCCCAGGGGCATGAAATGAGTGTTAAAGTCATGTTTTCAACAGTTCTCAGCTTTTTTGATCAGAGCATTGTCAGGAAACTCAAATCTGACAAGAATGTTAGTTTTGCAAAGAAAGCTGTTTTCTGACATCCCAGGGGCATGAAATGAGTGTTAAAGTCATGTTTTCATCAGTTCTCAGCTTTTTTGATAAGGGAATTGTCAGGAAACTCAAATCTGACAGGAATGTTAGTTTTGCAAAGAAAGCTGTATTCTGACATCCCAGAGAATGAAATGAGTGTTAAAGTCATGTTTTCAACAGTTCTCAGCTTTTTTGATCAGAGCATTGTCAGGAAACTCAAATCTGACAAGAATGTTAGTTTTGCAAAGAAAGCTGTATTCTGACATCCCAGGAGCATAAATGAGTGTTAAAGTCATGTTTTCATCAGTTCTCAGCTTTTTTGATCAGGGCATTGTCAGGAAACTCAAATCTGACAGGAATGTGAGTTTTGCAAAAAAAGCTGTTTTCTGACATCCCAGAACATGAAATGAGTGTTAAAGTCATGTTTTCATCAGTTCTCAGCTTTTTTGATCAGGGCATTGTCAGGAAACTCAAATCTGACAAGAATGTTAGTTTTGCAAAGAAAGCTGTTTTCTGACATCCCAGAAACATGAAATGAGTGTTAAAGTCATGTTTTCATTAGTTCTCAGCTTTTTTGATCAGGGCATTGTCAGGAAACTCAAATCTGACAAGAATGTTAGTTTTGCAAAGAAAGCTGTATTCTGACATCCCAGGGCATGAAATGAGTGTTAAAGTCATGTTTTCAACAGTTCTCAGCTTTTTTGTTCAGGGCATTGTCAGGAAACTCAAATCTGACAAGAATGTTAGTTTTGCAAAGAAAGCTGTTTTCTGACATCCCAGAAACATGAATGAGTGTTAAAGTCATGTTTTCAACAGTTCTCAGCTTCTTCACTCACTGCCTTGTCAGGAAACTCAAATCTGACAGGAATGTGAGCATTGCAAAGAAAGCTGTATTCTGACATCCCAGGGGCATGAAATGAGTGTTAAAGTCATGTTTTCAACAGTTCTCAGCTTTTTTGATTAGGGCATTGTCAGGAAACTTAAATCTGACAAGAATGTCAGTTTTGCAAAGAAAGCTGTATTCTGACATCCCAGGGGCATGAAATGAGTGTTAAAGTCATGTTTTCAACAGTTCTCAGCTTTTTTGTTCAGGGCATTGTCAGGAAACTCAAATCTGACAAAATGTTAGTTTTGCAAAGAAAGCTGTTTTCTGACATCCCAGAAACATGAAATGAGTGTTAAAGTCATGTTTTCAACAGTTCTCAGCTTCTTTACTCACTGCTTGTCAGGAAACTCAAATCTGACAGGAATGTTAGTTTTGCAAAGAAAGCTGTTTTCTGACATCCCAGAAACATAAATGAGTGTTAAAGTCATGTTTTCATCAGTTCTCAGCTTTTTTGATTAGGGCATTGTCAGGAAACTCAAATCTGACAAGAATGTTAGTTTTGCAAAGAAAGCTGTTATTCTGACATCCCAAACATGAAATGAGTGTTAAAGTCATGTTTTCATCAGTTCTCAGCTTTTTTGATCAGGGCATTGTCAGGAAACTCAAATCTGACAGGAATGTGAGTTTTGCAAAAAAACGCTGTTTTCTGACATCCCAGAAACATGAAATGAGTGTTAAAGTCATGTTTTCATCAGTTCTCAGCTTTTTTGATCAGGGCATTGTCAGGAAACTCAAATCTAACAAGAATATTAGTTTAGCAAAGAAAGCTGTTTTCTGACATCCCAGAAACATGAAATGAGGGTTAAAGTCATGTTTTCATTAGTTCTCAGCTTTTTTGATTAGGGCATTGTCAGGAAACTCAAATCTGACAAGAATGTCAGTTTTGCAAAGAAAGCTGTATTCTGACATCCCAGGGGCATGAAATGAGTGTTAAAGTCATGTTTTCATCAGTTCTCAGCTTTTTTGATCAGGGCATTGTCAGGAAACTCAAATCTGACAAGAATGTTAGTTTTGCAAAGAAAGCTGTATTTTGACATCCCAGGAAACATGAAATGAGTGTTAAAGTCATGTTTTCATCATTTCTCAGCTTTTTTGATCAGGGCATTGTCAGGAAACTCAAATCTGACAAGAATGTTAGTTTTGCAAAGAAAGCTGTTTTCTGACATCCCAGAAACATGAAATGAGTGTTAAAGTCATGTTTTCAACAGTTCTCAGCTTTTTTACTCAGGGCATTGTCAGGAAACTCAAATCTGACAGGAATGTGTTTTGCAAAGAAAGCTGTATTCTGACATCCCAGGGCATGAAATGAGTGTTAAAGTCATGTTTTCATCAGTTCTCAGCTTTTTTGATCAGAGCATTGTCAGGAAACTCAAATCTGACAAGAATGTTAGTTTTGCAAAGAAAGCTGTTTTCTGACATCCCAGAAACATGTAATGAGTGTTAAAGTCATGTTTTCAACAGTTCTCAGCTTCTTTCTCATTGCCTTGTCAGGAAACTCAAATCTGACAGAATGTGAGTTTTGCAAAGAAAGCTGTTTTCTGACATCCCAGAAACATGAAATGAGTGTTAAAGTCATGTTTTCATCAGTTCTCAGCTTTTTTGATCAGGGGGCATTGTCAGGAAACTCAAATCTGACAAGAATGTCAGTTTTGCAAAGAAAGCTGTATTCTGACATCCCAGGGGCATGAAATGAGTGTTAAAGTCATGTTTTCAACAGTTCTCAGCTTTTTTGATCAGGGCATTGTCAGGAAACTCAAATCTGACAAGAATGTTTTTTTGCAAAGAAAGCTGTTTTCTGACATCCCAGAACATGAAATGAGTGTTAAAGTCATGTTTTCATCAGTTCTCAGCTTTTTTGATCAGGGCATTGTCAGGAAACTCAAATCTGACAAGAATGTTAGTTTTGCAAAGAAAGCTGTTTTCTGACATCCCAGAACATGAAATGAGTGTTAAAGTCATGTTTTCAACAGTTCTCAGCTTCTTTATCAGGGCATTGTCAGGAAACTCAAATCTGACAAGAATGTTAGTTTTGCAAAGAAAGCTGTATTCTGACATCCCAGAAACATAAATGAGTGTTAAAGTCATGTTTTCAACAGTTCTCAGCTTCTTTTACTCACTGGCCTTGTCAGGAAACTCAAATCTGACAGAATGTTAGTTTTGCAAAGAAAGCTGTATTCTGACATCCCAGGAGCATGAATGAGTGTTAAGTCATGTTTTCAACAGTTCTCAGCTTTTTTGATCAGGGCATTGTCAGGAAACTCAAATCTGACAAGAATGTTAGTTTTGCAAAGAAAGCTGTTTTCTGACATCCCAGAAACATGAAATGAGTGTTAAAGTCATGTTTTCAACAGTTCTCAGCTTTTTTTCAGGGCCTTGTCAGGAAACTCAAATCTGACAAGAATGTTAGTTTTGCAAAGAAAGCTGTTTTCTGACATCCCAGAAACATGAAATGAGTGTTAAAGTCATGTTTCATCAGTTCTCAGCTTTTTTGATCAGGGCATTGTCAGGAAACTCAAATCTGACAAGAATGTTAGTTTTGCAAAGAAAGCTGTATTCTGACATCCCAGAACATGAATGAGTGTTAAAGTCATGTTTTCATCAGTTCTCAGCTTTTTTGATCAGGGCATTGTCAGGAAACTCAAATCTGACAAGAATGTGAGTTTTGCAAAAAGCTGTTTTCTGACATCCCAGAAACATGAAATGAGTGTTAAAGTCATGTTTTCATCAGTTCTCAGCTTTTTTGATCAGGGCATTGTCAGGAAACTCAAATCTGACAAGAATGTTAGTTTTGCAAAGAAAGCTGTTTTCTGACATCCCAGAAACATGAAATGAGTGTTAAAGTCATGTTTTTCATCATTCTCAGCTTTTTTGATCAGGGCATTGTCAGGAAACTCAAATCTGACAAGAATTAGTTTTGCAAAGAAAGCTGTTTTCTGACATCCCAGAAACATGAAATGAGTGTTAAAGTCATGTTTTCATTAGTTCTCAGCTTTTTTGATCAGGGCATTGTCAGGAAACTCAAATCTGACAAGAATGTTAGTTTTGCAAAGAAAGCTGTATTCTGACATCCCAGGCATGAAATGAGTGTTAAAGTCATGTTTTCAACAGTTCTCTCAGTCTTTTTTGTTCAGGGCATTGTCAGGAAACTCAAATCTGACAAGAATGTTAGTTTTGCAAAGAAAGCTGTATTTTGACATCCCAGGAGCATGAAATGAGTGTTAAAGTCATGTTTTCATCAGTTCTCAGCTTTTTTGATCAGGGCATTGTCAGGAAACTCAAATCTAACAAGAATGTTAGTTTTGCAAAGAAAGCTGTTTTCTGACATCCCAGAAACATGTAATGAGTGTTAAAGTCATGTTTTCAACAGTTCTCAGCTTCTTTACTCACTGCCTTGTCAGGAAACTCAAATCTGACAGGAATGTGAGTTTTGCAAAGAAAGCTGTATTCTGACATCCCAGGGGCATGAAATGAGTGTTAAAGTCATGTTTTCATCAGTTCTCAGCTTTTTTGATCAGCATTGTCAGGAAACTCAAATCTGACAAGAATGTTAGTTTTGCAAAGAAAGCTGTTTTCTGACATCCCAGAACATGAAATGAGTGTTAAAGTCATGTTTTCAACAGTTCTCAGCTTTTTTGATCAGGGCATTGTCAGGAAACTCAAATCTGACAGGAATGTTGAGTTTTGCAAAGAAAGCTGTTTTCTGACATCCCAGAAACATGAAATGAGTGTTAAAGTCATGTTTTCATCAGTTCTCAGCTTTTTTGATCAGGGCATTGTCAGGAAACTCAAATCTGACAAGAATGTGAGTTTTGCAAAGAAAGCTGTATTCTGACATCCCAGGGCATGAAATGAGTGTTAAAGTCATGTTTTCAACAGTTCTCAGCTTTTTTGATCAGGCATTGTCAGGAAACTCAAATCTGACAAGAATGTTAGTTTTGCAAAGAAAGCTGTTTTCTGACATCCCAGGGGCATGAAATGAGTGTTAAAGTCATGTTTTCATCAGTTCTCAGCTTTTTTGATCAGGGCATTGTCAGGAAACTCAAATCTGACAGAATGTTATTTTGCAAAGAAAGCTGTTTCTGACATCCAGAAAATGAAATGAGTGTTAAAGTCATGTTTTCAACAGTTCTCAGCTTTTTTGATCAGGGCATTGTCAGGAAACTCAAATCTGACAAGAATGTTAGTTTTGCAAAGAAAGCTGTTTCTGACATCCCAGGAGCATGAAATGAGTGTTAAAGTCATGTTTTCATCAGTTCTCAGCTTTTTTGATCAGGGCATTGTCAGGAAACTCAAATCTGACAGGAATGTGAGTTTTTGCAAAAAAAGCTGTTTTCTGACATCCCAGAAACATGAAAGTTTAAAGTCATGTTTTTCATCAGTTCTCAGCTTTTTTGATCAGGGCATTGTCAGGAAACTCAAATCTACAAGAATGTTAGTTTTGCAAAGAAAGCTGTTTTCTGACATCCCAGAAACATGAAATGAGTGTTAAAGTCATGTTTTCATAATTCTCAGCTTTTTTGATTAGGGCATTGTCAGGAAACTCAAATCTGACAAGAATGTCAGTTTTGCAAAGAAAGCTGTATTCTGACATCCAGGGGCATGAAATGAGTGTTAAAGTCATGTTTTCAACAGTTCTCAGCTTTTTTGATCAGGCATTGTCAGGAAACTCAAATCTGACAAGAATGTTAGTTTTGCAAAGAAAGCTGTTTTCTGACATCCCAGAAACATGAATGAGTGTTAAAGTCATGTTTTCAACAGTTCTCAGCTTCTTTACTCACTGCCGCATTGTCAGGAAACTCAAATCTGACAAGAATGTGAGTTTTGCAAAGAAAGCTGTATTCTGACATCCCAGGGCATGAAATGAGTGTTAAAGTCATGTTTTCAACAGTTCTCAGCTTTTTTGATTGGGCATTGTCAGGAAACTCAAATCTGACAAGAATGTCAGTTTTGCAAAGAAAGCTGTATTCTGACATCCCAGGGGCATGAAATGAGTGTTAAAGTCATGTTTTCACACAGTTCTCAGCTTTTTTGATCAGAGCATTGTCAGGAAACTCAAATCTGACAAGAATGTTAGTTTTGCAAAGAAAGCTGTTTCTGACATCCCAGAAACATGAATGAGTGTTAAAGTCATGTTTTCAACAGTTCTCAGCTTTTTTTCACTGCCTTGTCAGGAAACTCAAATCTGACAGGAATGTTAGTTTTGCAAAGAAAGCTGTTTTTCTGACATCCCAGAACATGAATGAGTGTTAAAGTCATGTTTTCAACAGTTCTCAGCTTTTTTGATCAGGGCATTGTCAGGAAACTCAAATCTGACAGAATGTTAGTTTTGCAAAGAAAGCTGTTCTGACATCCCAGAACATGAAATGAGTGTTAAAGTCATGTTTTCATCAGTTCTCAGCTTTTTTGATCAGGCATTGTCAGGAAACTCAAATCTGACAGGAATGTGAGTTTTGCAAAAAAGCTGTTTTCTGACATCCCAGAACATGAAATGAGTGTTAAAGTCATGTTTTCATCAGTTCTCAGCTTTTTTGATCAGGGCATTGTCAGGAAACTCAAATCTGACAAGAATGTAGTTTTGCAAAGAAAGCTGTTTTCTGACATCCCAGAAACATGAAATGAGTGTTAAAGTCATGTTTCATCAGTTCTCAGCTTTTTTGATCAGGCATTGTCAGGAACTCAAATCTGACAAGAATGTTAGTTTTGCAAAGAAAGCTGTTTTCTGACATCCCAGGCATGAAATGAGTGTTAAAGTCATGTTTTTCAACAGTTCTCAGCTTTTTTGATCAGGGCATTGTCAGGAAACTCAAATCTGACAAGAATGTTAGTTTTGCAAAGAAAGCTGTATTCTGACATCCCAGAGCATGAAATGAGTGTTAAAGTCATGTTTTCATCAGTTCTCAGCTTTTTTGATCAGGGCATTGTCAGGAAACTCAAATCTGACAAGAATGTTAGTTTTGCAAAGAAAGCTGTTTTCTGACATCCCAGAAACATGTAATGAGTGTTAAAGTCATGTTTTCAACAGTTCTCAGCTTCTTTACTCACTGCATTGTCAGGAAACTCAAATCTGACAGGAATGTGAGTTTTGCAAAGAAAGCTGTATTTTCTGACATCCCAGGGCATGAAATGAGTGTTAAAGTCATGTTTTCATCAGTTCTCAGCTTTTTTGATCAGCATTGTCAGGAAACTCAAATCTGACAAGAATGTTAGTTTTGCAAAGAAAGCTGTTTTCTGACATCCCAGAAACATGTAATGAGTGTTAAAGTCATGTTTTCAACAGTTCTCAGCTTTTTACTCATTGCCTTGTCAGGAAACTCAAATCTGACAGGAATGTGGTTTTTGCAAAGAAAGCTGTATTCTGACATCCCAGGGGCATGAAATGAGTGTTAAAGTCATGTTTTCAACAGTTCTCAGCTTTTTGATCAGAGCATTGTCAGGAAACTCAAATCTGACAAGAATGTTAGTTTTGCAAAGAAAGCTGTTTTCTGACATCCCAGAAACATGAAATGAGTGTTAAAGTCATGTTTTCATCAGTTCTCAGCTTTTTTGATCAGGGCATTGTCAGGAAACTCAAATCTGACAGGAATGTTAGTTTTGCAAAGAAAGCTGTATTCTGACATCCCAGGGAAATGAAATGAGTGTTAAAGTCATGTTTTCAACAGTTCTCAGCTTTTTTGATCAGGGCATTGTCAGGAAACTCAAATCTGACAAGAATGT